>OU862870.1:56448003-56688116 GCA_917880715.2 Matsumyia berberina
GTTGGGTAAGGCATTCCGAAATATTACTTTCAATAACTAACGGTACTATAATTGAAATACCAAGAATTCCTCAGCCCTGCGTGCGTGTGTGTGTGTGTGTGCGTGGCAGGAGAGTGAAAAACAATTTCAGTATCTGAATCGAAATTAATATGCACAATAGCACATGCGGTCGGATTCCGAAAGCCCAACCTCTATCAATGAACCATAACAACATATAAATATAAAAAATATTTTTTTTTATGTGTATCTCCAGATAATTTCCCGACAGAGAGAGACAGGGAGATGGAGAGCGTGAAATAATTCCGCTTACGTGATATCATTCATTATTCATATGTGTGTGGTGTCCTTTTTCGTTCGGCGGGGCACACACAGGCAGAAAGGACTAAGCGCGACCGCCCTCGCATTGAGCGTGAAAACAATTTTGGTCCGTCAAATGTTATGTAACTTCGTGGATCCCATCCATCTGTGCGTTGGTGTGTGTTATAATACTTTTGCTTTTTAATGATTCTAAAATCGGGATACGAATATGAACCGCACTGCGAAGCACAGAGAGTGAAACAGAGAGAGAGAGAAAGAGAGCGGGAAGACAAGGGTTGGCCTGGGTGACTAACAATTCCGCTTCTGGCGTTCTGTTAGCGGTCCCTGTGATGTGGTTCTGAGGTATCATTTAAGGGTTTCACTTTGTCATACAAATGCTTCCCCCCGGTTGTGGGTTCGCACCACCAGGGGGCGAGACGCGAACGGCGACGAGAGGAGGTATTTTTTTGATAAATTATAGTGAGTTGAAATTTTGTTGGATTGAAATATTAGATGGCAGTTAATAATTTTTGAAATACTCTTCCATGTAGTTGTCGCTGTCGGGGCGGCACAACGGCATAGGACGACGCATGGGTGGGTTGTTTCGTCAAAAACCCCAAAAAAGGACATTTTCATTACTCACTTGTCGATGGAGACGGCAAAAGGGAGACGGATTGGGTCTATCTTTGTCATGAAATATTGTTGGGAGTATCACTTCGGTTTTAGTTTCGTTTTGGGAGACATAAGACTGAGTCCTTTGGGAAAGTTGAGAGAATTTAACTTCAGTTGCGGTGTTTTGAAATACTGTCCGGGAATTAGAATTTCATTTTGTGTCAGCAGCGGCGGGAGTCAAAAGAGGATACCATATCAAGTCTTGGGTGGCAGTTAAGTGAAGATATGATGAAGACCAATAGCTCATCAGAAGTGGATATGTGCTAGCTGATGAGAGTTGTAAAAAACAACTATAGCTCTCGGGAATATTTTTATAACGCAACTCCGAGTTTGTATGCACACAAATGCATTTGTGCCATATTCGAGGATAATATATGTACAACGAAGGACTGTATAGACAGCAACATCGACAACTGATTTCAAACGAAAAGCCGTAAAACGCATTAGGAGCCTAAGCGGACGAGAAATCAATTGATTGTTCTATGGTAAGCATTGACTTGGTCCTGACTGTTTGCCTCTTAGAGTAGGCCTCGAAAAAAGATATATATAAGATAAGATATAATGTGCCGTTGTACGCTCTCATCCGCAGCACCTTGCACCCCTGATTTCAGCAAACTTGAGACACCAACTGAATTCAAATTTACACTATCTAGTGCCCCATCAACTGATATGAACTCCATTCATCGCTTGCAATTGATAGAAACAATATTATCTCCGCATTGAAGCAGCGACTACAAGTCCTTGGGAGATAATAAGCTCATTACCTTCTTCCCCTTCCCGGCCATCTAACTGTTTTAATCTGCTTCTCTTGAGTAGCACACCACGTTAGGCATGGGATTATTGGGATAAGAAAAGTCACGAAGAGATTATAAATCACAAGTGACTGTCTGAGAAAATGAAATGAAAATTCCCCCATGCATTCGATGTGAATCCAGGTCTAGGTCACACACGCATTCGCACTTGTACGCTCGCCTACCTCACGTACACGATATGAAAAAAGAGCACGAAACGTTTCCATATTTCCGTTTGTTACAAGAATTTCTTTTCCGCCAGCAGTTAAGAGAAGCGAACTCACATCCCTAACATCGTAGACCATCGCAGCTTTAATTTCACTTCGCCCTCGATGGCAAACACCACCTACACTGAGTTCAGGTTTACCCTGTGTAATTTCATTCCAGCTCCTTAGTTTTCACATTTTTCTTCACCCCCTTTTCCCGTTTGCTTGTCCTCCTCTCGTTTTTTTTTATCTTAAAATCTGTAAATTCCCAAACGCCATTGCTCATATATCAAAGTGCTAAATGAAAAGTGACAGAACGGAATGCAATTTATAAATTACTAACACATTCCGGATCCTCTCTCCTTCGTGTTGCTTTCCTTCTTTTTCGTCCTCGTTCTCTACTTCTTGTGTTTCATCTTTGTTTTATTCATTCGGCATTGTGTCAAGACTTTGTTGTCCTTTTGTATTTTTATTTTCTTTTATTTTAAGGATATCCCTTACCATTTCTGTGGAGGTGCCAGTTTCCTCTACAGTGAGTCCTTATTACTTATTCACTCGCGCTATAATTCTTTTTTCCTTATGTTATTATCGTAAATATAAGGACTTTTATCTCCATTTTCTGTTGTTTTTTTTTTGTAGTGAAGGGGCATAGTGTTGTTAAGCAAATTGCAGGCTGTAGCGGAGAGATAAATGTGGCGACCAACACCGGGGCTTTTAGTGTGGTAATTATTAAAAAAAAAAAAGCAAGAAAGGACATGCGACGTACATATATTTTACTTGGATATTCCATGTTAATTTTGGAGGATAACTTAATGTTGAGTGCATGCACATTTTTCATTGTTTACCGGGGTCATTTCGAAGTTAAATTGCTGAAAGAGATTAGGTGCAAAGTTTATGATGCTCATGAGACTTCTAAGGCTGTCGGGGAATTTCGAAATACTTTCAAATAAATTTTACAACGTTCAGGTACTTCGTTTTGGGAGACAAGTCGAATTAGAGCGATTAAGAACCCTAAGGGTTTTTTTTCAGACTAAGACCTATCTACGGATTATTGGTCTGGTGGTCCGCCACCAGTCCAACGGTTAAAACGTTAAAAATGGTCCAGTCCAGTGAACTGCTGGAATGGGCATCAAGGGTTCTCTCAAAGGATGTTTAAATAGAAGTTCTGCATATTCTACACCACGATCTGCGTGCAGTGGAGTTAGAATTAGAAAATTTAGGCGCTTTCAAATCTGGTAACTACTTCTATTCTTCTTTATTAAGTCAATAACACCTGCTGTCCTAGCTCTCAACCATCTGAGAAAGTTAGAGCAAGATAAAAACAAAAGTCTGTCATGCATTCTGCATGTGTCTCTCCTTTCGTAAGTTTTCTTACCTTCTATCTAGGTACCCATGCAAACTGTCATAGCTTATAAAATGTTCGAGGAAGACGAAAGCCACCAACACAATTATGCCACGGAGTTAAAACAAAATCGACAAAAGTCTCCGACACAACGTTAGCCTAGCCTCACTCATTAAACAGTCTAGCCCGCCCACACTCTCTCTATTTTCAGATTAAACGAGATTCGGATTTTTTCTGTCCTCTTTAGCTTGATGTTAATATGTGTGCTCTGTCTTCTCTTTTTTTTTTTAAATCCTCTTTGACCAAATATAGCGGATACCTCTTACAGGTACACTTCTGCAATAGGTCTCCACTTTCTTTCCACGTTAGAGCAGGGTGGTAGTATATTTCTTCTGCTTCTTGCTTGGGAAAATAATTCATTAGCAGACATCTTGGCAGTGTGTAATGTATCGGCTTCGAAGGAGTGTAGATGTGATATTTTTTGTATCACTCTTGGCTTAGAAAGTGTTGGTGCTTATGCAGACGAATCAACGTTTGTCAACCCATAGGCTGCAACACATACCAGCCGCACATTAGCCGCGGGACGTGTTCAGAATGCGACTAGCACTGCTTACACTAAATTGTTGGCAATGGATATTGTAAGTCTTGTTAGTGAAGAAGGTAACTGTCACTATGCCGTGGCGGAGCAACAAAGCGTATTGCTCTGCGCTTTATATGCAATCCGTCAATGAGCTTCCATGCGATGGATTACTAATGCGCGAAATGTATGAAATGTATGTATGTACGACGTGGGCCCATTAGTGGCCACGATGATAAGAAACAATCGATCTTACCCAGATTTACAGCTCACGAGTCATGGTAAGTACGAAGTCATACGAAATATGTATGCACATGAAGAAGTTGAAGCAAAAATTGTCAAAAGGCACTAATACAACAATGCCCTACGGTCCATCCATATTGAAAATCGACTGAAAACGAAATCAATACAGATGCAAATCTCTTTTCTTCCAACTAGGGCCACAGGCAGAACAGTAGGTATCCTCATCTGAACAATTTTCAAGAAGAAATGGCTCCAGTTCCAAGCTGGAAGTCTTCTCTGAGATGTCACCTATCTCACTCTCACGCATTGAGCATGTATAGCAAGTCCTCTTCTTCCAAAGATCGTTTCCCTTCACTCAAGGTAGCAACCCCTCCTTGCTCCAGCACCTAACCGTCTGAGAAGGTTAGAGCGAGATCAAGACAAAAGTCAGTAACACTTCTCTGTCTTACATTCTGCATGTAATGTGTAACAAGTCCTCTTCTTGCTTCCTCTTTTTCCCATTTATGGAGGAAAGAACTCACCCGCGCCCGATCGCCCAACCGGCTAAAAAAAACAAAGCAAACTTGTCAAAACCCATACAATGCTACCCAGCTTCAGAAATCCACAGAACAATTTTCAAGGAGAATTGGCGCCAGTTCCAAGCTGGAAGCCTTCTCTGACATGTCATCTATCTCACTCTCACTCATTGAGCATGTATAGCAAGACCTCTTCTTTCAAATATCGTTTCCCTTCACTCAAGGTAGCAACCCTCACTTGGCCCAGCTCCTAACCGGCTGAGAAGGTTAAAGCGAGATGAAGACAAGAGTCAGTCAATAACACTTCTCTGTCTTCCATTCTGCATGTATGAATGTGTAGAAAGTCGTCTCCTTGCTTCCTCTTTTCCC
Source organism: Matsumyia berberina (assembly GCA_917880715.2). Classification (NCBI taxonomy): domain Eukaryota; kingdom Metazoa; phylum Arthropoda; class Insecta; order Diptera; family Syrphidae; genus Matsumyia; species Matsumyia berberina. The sequence continues at coordinate 56,453,016 of OU862870.1, forward strand.
ATTTATGGAGGAAAAAACTCGCCCGCGCCCGATCGCCCAACCGTCTAAAAAAAAACAAAGCAAACTTGTCACAACTCACACAATGCTACCCAGCTTCAGAAATCCACAGAAGAAAAACCCATACACGCACAAATTACGTGTAAAGCAACGCTGATGACGTCACAAGCTCAAAATTTCATTAGGGCCACAGGCAGAACAGTAGGTATCCTCAGCCGAACAATTTTCAAGGAGAATTGGCGCCAGTTCCAAGCTGGAAGCCTGCTCTGACATGTCATCTATCTCACTCTCACTCATTGAGCATGTATAGCAAGACCTCTTCTTTCAAATATCGTTTCCCTTCACTCAAGGTAGCAACCCTCCCTTGGCCCAGCTCCTAACCGGCTGAGAAGGTTAAAGCGAGATGAAGACAAGAGTCAGTCAATAACACTTCTCTGTCTTCCATTCTGCATGTATGAATGTGTAGAAAGTCGTCTCCTTGCTTCCTCTTTTCCCCATTTATGGAGGAAAAAACTCGCCCGCGCCCGATCGCCCAACCGTCTAAAAAAAAACAAAGCAAACTTGTCACAACTCACACAATGCTACCCAGCTTCAGAAATCCACAGAAGAAAAACCCATACACCCACAAATTACGTGTAAAGCAACGCTGATGACGTCACAAGCTCAAAATTTCATTAGGGCCACAGGCAGAACAGTAGGTATCCTCAGCCGAACAATTTTCAAGGAGAATTGGCGCCAGTTCCAAGCTGGAAGCCTTCTCTGAGATGTCACCTATCTCACTCTCACTCATTGAGCATGTATAGCAAGACCTCTTCTTTCAAAGATCGTTTCCCTTCACTCAAGGTAGCAACCCCTCCTTGGCCCAGCTTCTAACCGTCTGAGAAGGTTAGAGCGAGATCAAGACAAAAGTCAGTAACACTTCTCTGTCTTCCATTCTGCACATGCATAGTAAGTCCTCTCCACGCTTCCTCTTCTTCCCATCTTCGGAGGAAAGAACTCACCCGCTTATGATCCCCAAACCGTCTGGAAGCCAAGCTGGAAGTCTTCTCAGAGGTATCACTTATCTCACTCACACTCATTCTAAATGTATGGTAAGTATTCTCCTTGCATAGATCTTCTTTCTCTCTCTCAAGGTAAGTACTCACGGGGTGAGGGGTGATGTAGAGAAGGTTAGAGCGAACTTACGAACACATTTTTGTATGCATTCTGCTTGACTGGAAAGCCTTCTTCTTTGATATTCTTCCAAGCAAGCCCTCCTCGCTCTAGCCAACACCCGTCTGATGAGGTTAGAGTAAGACAAGAGATGTTTAGTGACTCTTGGCTTGAGCTTGCTCCAACTACTTCAAAAGGTAAAGAGCTAGAAACCTGTGTTAGTGACTTTCGTCTTCTTTTTGCTTCCTTCAGACGGTTGAATGTCACTAACACAGATGTTTAGTGACTCTTGGGTTGAGCTTGCTCCAACTACTTCAGACGGTTAAGAGCTATACATCTGTGTTAGTGACTTTCGTCTTCTTCCTGCTTTAACGTCCAGGGAGAGGACTTGCTGTACATGCAGAACGAGTGAGAGTTAGATAGGTGACATCTCAGAAAAGGCTTCAAGCTGGGAATTGCCGCGATCTCTTTTTGAAAATTTTTCAGTAGAGGCTACCTGCTACTTCACCTGGGCTTGTTGTGACATCATCAGAGTGGGAAGAAAAGAGATTTGCATATGTATTGGTTTCGTTTTCAGTCGATTTTCAATATAGATGGACCGTAGGGCATTGTTGTATTAGTGCGTTTTGGCAATTTTTGGTTCAACTTCTTCATGTGCATACATACTTCGTATGACTTCCTACTTACCATGACTCGTGAGTTGTCTACCTATTTCATACATGCGTACATACATACATTTCTCACATTAGTGATCGTTCGCATCGCAGTGCATTGTCGGATTGAGTATAAAGCACAGAGTGATACGCACTTTTGCGTCACGGCATTATATGTGATATTTACCTCCTCCACAAACACAAAAACAAAACATACAATGTCTACTGCTTAAACTTGATGTGAGAGGCGTCGATCGCCTTCTGAATTAAAAACTCATCGTCACCATGCGATGTGCTGCTGCTCGACACGTTTATATTATGGGCTGGAACAGCGTCTCGTCCGGCCGCTTATGTGCGTCCATGTTTAGAATGACTCATACGTGTTGCAGCCTGTGGATTTGCAAATTTTTTTCATTTTCTAAACCAAGGTTGATACAAGAAAAATAGAACACGCCAATATTCCGTCGAAGCCTAAACACCACTGCCGAATTGTCTACAAACGAACTTTTTTCGCATCTTGTAGAAAGCAGAAGAGCTACGTATACCTCTACGCTGTTCTAACGCTGACCATGTGAGAAAGTGGAAACCTATTGCACAATTGAACGTGTTAGGTTTAACCAAAGCAAAAAGAAGTCACCAAAACATCTGCATCATACATTCGGCATGAAGTTAAAGCGAAATTGACAAAAGTCTCCAAAACAATATTATGCTAGCCTCACTCATCAATGACTCTGACCCACTCTCTTTCTCTCTATTTCAGATCACGCAAGACATGCATATTTGGACTTTTTCTGTCCTCTATGGCTTGATGTCCTCAGTTTTTTGCAGTGACTGCCTTTGAAAAACAATGTTGGAGACTGTGACAATATTCTACTCGGGCTTGAACTGACATGTACACCTATGCAACACACATGGTCAGTGTTAGAACGGCGTAGAAGTATAACCCTTCTTCTTCTTGCTAAATGTGGAAAATGTGCATTCGTAGACATTTCGGCAGTGCTGTGTAGACTTCGTAGGGATACAGACGTAATATTTCTTGTGTTAATTTTAACACGGCTTATACGGAGGAATCATTCTATCCGAAAGCTCGGGGAAAAATATTGTGACATGAAATGAATGAGACGCTTTTGCACAGTCTCAAGTTTTGGCGATGGATATGTTACTTGGCAGATATCACATACTAATGCCTCGGCGCAACAATGCGTACCACTCTGAGCACAAAAGTGTGCTTGATATTCAATCCGTCAATGCGCTGCGGTGCACACCGATGCAATCAGTCGCTAATGCGAAAAATGTATGAAATTTTTGTGTATACGTATTATGTATATATGAATCTAACCCATAACTACAGCTCGTGAGACATGTTTACAAAAAAGCGCAATACATGGCCTCAAATAAGTCGCTTGTGACAGCCATATTAACTAATCAGTCGCCCGCTAATCAGAGTCAACGAATTCCTACAGTAACCTACTACTTCTGTGAAAGACCACAATGAGCACGGACAAATAAAAAATCTGCCCACTGTTTTGCCATATCCCACACCTTTCGTCGCCTTTCTTTAGTTTAAGCAATTTCGTCAAATTCGTCTCTTCTGGGTTTGCTCTTTGTATTCTCGCATATATTCTAGCCCACAAATGTCTTTATTATTGCAATACGACTCTTACATGCTATGTTTTCCTCTTAAAAAGTCCTAGCCTATAGAAAGTTCCAATACAAAGTACGAGAAGTTTAAGCAAAAATTGTCAGAAGTCACTAATACAACACTGCAATACAACAGATACGAAACCTATACATGATCAGTCTCTCTTTTCCAACGCTGATGATTTCACAAGCATAAAATATCACTAGGAGCTTAGGCGGAGTAGAAAAAAGCCTCCACTGCTGGAAGCTTTCTCAGAGATAACATCCATCTCTCTCTTACTCATGCTGCTTGTGTTGCAAGTCCTCTCCTTTCATAGATCTTCTTCGTCTCTTAAGGTAACAACTCACAAGCCCCTCGCTCTAGCTCACACCCGTTTGAGGAGGTTAGAGCAAGATCAAGACAAGCGTCACTAACACAGATGTTTAAGTCACTAATACAAATGTTTAGGGACTCTTGGCATGAGCTTGCTCTAACCACTTCAGACGGTTTAGAGCTAGACACCTGTGTTAGTAACTTTCGTCTTCTTTTTGCTGTCTTAATCTCGCTCTAACCTTCTCAGCCGGTTAGGAGTTGGGTCAAGGGAGGGTTGCTACCTTGAGTGAAGGGAAACGATCTTTGAAAGAAGAGGACTTGCTATACATACTCAATGAGTGAGAGTGAGATAGGTGACATCTCAGAGAAGACTTCCAGCTTGGAATTGGCGCCATTTCTTCTTGAAAATTGTTCTGCTGAGGATACCTACTGTTCTGCCTGGGATCCTAATGAAATTTTGAGCCTGTGACGTCATCCGAGTTGGAACAAAAGAAATTTGCATCTGTATTGGTTTCGTTTTCAGTCGATTTTCAATATAGATGGACCGTAGGGCCATTTGGAATTTTGGCAATTTTTGGTTCAACTTCTTCATGTGCATACATACTTCGTCTGACTTCGTACTTACCATGACTCGTGAGCTGTAAATCTGGATAAGATCGATTGCTTCTTGTCACCGCTGCCACTAATGGGCCTACGTCATACATACATACATTTCATACATTTCGCGCATTAGTAATCCATCGCATCGCATTTTCGGATTGAATATAAAGCGCAGAGCGATACGTTTTGTTGCTCCGCCACGGCATAGTGACATTTACCTTCTTCTCTAACAATACTTACAATATCCATTGCCAACAATTTGGTGTAAGCAGTGCTGGTCCCATTCTGAACCCCTATGGTATGTGTTGCAGCCTATAGGTTGACAAACGTTGATTCCTCTGCATGAGCACCAACACTTTCCAAGCCAAGATTGATACAAGAAATATCACATCCACATTCTTTCGAAGTCCAAATACCACAGCACTGCCGAAATGCCTGCGAACGAGTCATATTCTTGTTTGGCAAGAAGCAGAAGATATAATACTTCTACGCTGTTCTAACGTTGAGAGAAAGTGGAGAAAGTGTGCGGTATGTCTCTGCTTTCTCTCATCGTTAAACAGCGTAGGAGTATATCTCTTCTACTTCTTGCTAAATGTGGAAAAAGATTCGTTTGTAGACATTTCGGCAGTGCTTAGGCTTGTTATTTCCTTGACAGCGATCGCAGGGGATTTCTCTTTGCTTTCGGTAATTTCCAAGTACTTGAGTATCCTAAGCTGATCATCCATGATTACTCCGGGCATGAGTGCGGAATCCAAAAATGTTTGAATTCATTCGCGCATGAATATGCACTCTGGAACGTAGCCCCATCCACCCGCGTTCATGAGTGCGCTCATGCCGGAAATTACATTCATGAGTGATCGTGGATACCTAGCCACTTAAAGGCCTTCAGTCTCATCCATTATACGCTGCATTAAAGCTTCAACTTTAATGATAATAGAAACCTAGTGTTCGTAGTGGTGTTTTACTTTTCGACAGGACGAGCGACAAAGACGACAAATTCACGTGTGCTCAGTTTGCTGAACCCTCAATTCCTGAACGAATGCGTCAAGTAGCCTAGTTAGTTCAGTCCAAACCGTCACCAAGTCAAACACAACTAATTTTCAGCCACCACCACGATTAAATTTCCTTTTCTGATCAAAAGGAAGTCTTCCACACAAGAAAAAAAAAAAAACCAAACCCCGACTCCTTTTAGAACACAACAACCCTTTCGCATGTGTCAATTTATTTTTCAGCCCACAAAACAACAAGCACTGTCTTATAACATGCCTCCGTTCTGTCAATGCATGTAAATGTCAAACAATCCCAAGACTTTCAATCAATTTTCCATTTCATATTCAAACCGTAAATGTTGTCTTAGAAAACAAAAGGCAACAAAAAAACAGTAAAGAAGGATCCCAAAGCCGACGAATCTTGAATGACAGTTTTCCTTTCTAGCATATTACTCACGCATTTTCGGTTTCACCCACATTTCCATTCGACATTCGACAGCTCGTGCTATTAGGGCGGTTGAGGGACCAACCCTTTATTTTGGCCCAAAATCGCACACACACACGCATATATATATTCACAGGTTTTCCTTTTTCCGTTGGAACCTTATCCACTTTTCAATTTCGATTATCCTTGCATATGCCACACCTGTCAAATATTGGCGCACCGAACGCCAGTAAACAAACGAAGTGTCAGGACGTAGATACACAGATATGTGTGTATATATTTTTTTACTGCTGTTGGATCCTTTTTGGTAATTTTTTTGTTCACAGACATATGTAGCACACATATTTGCCCATCACTCAGTCGTGAAAATTCAATCGGAAAATGCACTGGGAAATCTATCATCCCTGTGAGATTGGAAAATGTGTTTTCTGATCAATTTTGGTTTTTTTTTCTCTCCTAATATCCCTGAGTGTATCCATGTATGTCTTACGTGGATATCCTTGCGCCTATGTGCAATGTCACTTTCAATTTTTTTTTTTTTTCTCTTCATCATACATACCACAGGACGAAGGAAGGAGCGAAGAATAATAATAAAAATATGTAACCACCACCCTCCTACACATTCACAATTTTACTGCATTAGAACACCTTCACATACGCTCACACGTCATTTTATGTGCGAAACACATATTTTAAGTACACGACTGTCATATACGGGGAGATCGTCGTCCTGTGGAGGAGGGAGGCAGATAGGATAAAGCCAAGCATGGGATTCATATGATAAGAAGAAAACTGATTTAGAAAAAAAAAAAACGAGAAAATGGTGAAAGGCGCAAAAAAGAAAAAGAAATTAAAATAAATAAATAAGATGACGCGAGTGAGTAGGCGAAAATTGTAAAGCCAAAGGCGAAGGTCGTTTATTTTAAGCTTGTGACACACATGGGCACCCGGTGAGATGTGGGGAGGGAGTGCAAGCAAGTGAGTAGATAGGGCTTATTTCATTAAGCCAAACTGTCTTTGGTATAAATCTCTGTTGGAGCTAGAGGTTTTCTGTCATCGTTGAGCGTTGTTCGATAAATATTTTTTCATTGCAACCAGGCTTAGTGATTGCTATGAGAATCAGGAGGGAAAAATTATGGGAAAAAATCAGGAAACCATCAAAAAATGTTAGCGTGGAGAGTAGATCCCTTTTAAGTGCCTTGTAGAGAAAAGTAGTTGCTGAAGCTCAGAAGTTAGTGCACTGAACTGCTGTGCAAGCACTAACAATTTTTCGCCGCAGGGAATGGCAAGCCCCCTAGAGTTTAATTTGTCATGAAGGAGCTCTTCAGTTCTTTGTTTGTAGTCGGCGATAAATTATAAGCTCCTTCCATTGGTTCGGAAAATGAAACACGCACAACATGAATGGTTAAGATGAGCTAGGCCAGGCGAAGTCGTACCTACTTACTTTAGAGCATAAGAGCGCAACAACAACAGGAATTGACATTTGAATGTTCTCGGAAGAAAAGAATCCAATGAACACAAACAAAGCTTCCGCATAAAGCTGAGTGCAACGTTAAGTTTTAACAAATAAAGTAAAGCCTGTAGGGATACGTAGACCAACGAGTGCCTGAAAAGTCAATTCAATCTGCTGTGAATTGTGGAAATTTAAGATCCCCCTGTTACCCCAGGGGTAACGAAGGCGAAGTGAAGGCATCTAAGCATATGTAAATATGAGCAATATAGACTAGGCGAAAATGTTAAAAAAAAACTTGATGAGAAACCTCTTTCCAAGCCAACTAAAAAATTAAATATTTTCCACATGAAAATGTAAACATTAAGGTCAATAAATCATGATACGTTGACGTTGCCGACATCACTTCCAACCTCAAACTGAACGAAAATCAATTGAATACAGCTCCTCAAACATCCCCGGTTACAAGCACCCATATCTCTTCATCTCGTAATCAATATGCACCTCAACAATTGCGAGTGCAAAAAATTAAATTTTATCCCATCCTGTGTCTCTGTGGTTGAATCACTATTGTCCTTCTCTCACACATGTATACACGCGTACACACAATTTTCCACTTGAACTAACAACAGAGGGCATGCACAAGGCTAAAGTAAAAAAAAAAAAAATTACTAATACTAAACTCTCCTAGATCTCAATTACTACGTGATGTGAATATTGAATAATTTTCCAACTGCACACATTCGCAACATATCTCGTTCGTTGCCATCGCTGGCATATATCCTTCTGTTGCCATTCTTGTGGAAATGTTGTTATTCATGTGTTGATTCTCCAGTTTATTATCTGTGCAGATGTAATTAACATGCACTCGGTACCGTACGTGTTGACTACGACTGTGTGTGGTTCTACATACAATTTTGATCTAAGATATAAAATGGACTGAAGAGAAACATAAAAATGAACATTTAAAAGTGCATACAAAATATCGCACGAACGATTCCCAATTTATTGGGCAAACAACTGCAAAGGATATCCTTGAAGAGTGTACGTGTGTGTATCCGTTCATCTGGAGCTGGTGTACTCTTCTGTGAGGTTGCAATTTTATGCAATCGAACCGAACAGACAAGAAATTCGTAGATAGTGGAACATTTTTTGGTAGCATATTCCAAGTAAGAGAGAGTATCTATGAGTAGTTCCAAACCACCCACATGAAGGTAGAGAAGGATTGTACAAAAAAAAAACCTACAAACGTACCCGCACCCTTAAGCATTTATTTTTTCAATTAAGGCATCACCCGCATATTTTGCTCTCACTTGGACGAGTCACACAAATATTTTCTTTTTTTTTTAACCGCGATGCGTATCTGTGTAAGTGTGTATCTAGGTTCAAAGTTCTCATTCCATGATTAGCACACCGGCATTTTTTTATATGTCGAATTGGGTCCGGCGAGTGCTTCCTTTTTTTTTTAGGACGACCGAGGTGAAACAAAAATTTGCATATAAATGAAGGCATTCAAATGTGGCTTTGCTCGTCGGCGGCAGTCATCGTCATCGTTGTGTTGTGGTTTTTTCTGGCATAAAAATAATATCCTCAACCGAGTGAAACACATACATATACATAAAGACTATGACTGTGAAGATGAACAAAAGGCGACCTGAAACGCAAACCAGCTTTTTTTGGGGCTGTTTTGGAGGGTAAACTTGGTGGTGATGGCGATAGTTGTCCACGTTTGTCTGCGGTGAATTCATTAAGTGATTTTTTTTATATTCAAATTCAAGGGAATTAAAACCCAAAGAAGACGTAGGAATGGGAGAAAAAAGGGTTCACCTTGCGGAAGGAGGGTGGATAGAAAAGGTGACTTCTGGGCGAAGGAGCGAGGATTTTCGTGTGACGTTTATAGTTTTGAACTTTAGCATCGTTAAGCATTTGACCCCGGAACTTTCGAGAGAGGCAAGTTTTTATTTTCATTTCTGGAAGTGTTTAAGCCAATAGATGAGGGAGAGCTTTTTTTTTCAGTCAACTTGTGTGGAGGAGTGGACAAGGTATGGGCCGGTTAAAGACGGTTTAATTGTTTCAAGTTCTTTTCAAGGAGTTAATATAATTATCATTTATTAGGTGTTAAAAAAGTGGAAGAGGTTTTTGGACACCAAAGAGGCAAGAATTTACTGGGAAAATGTCATCATCGAGGGCTTTTTGAATGTCGGTTGGTACATTCATGACGAATGTGAAAGAAGGCCACTTTAGCTTGTTTTTTTACTTAATCACAGTAGCAAAAATGGAAATCGAAACTGGCAGTAGAACGCCAAATTAAACAGGCTATTCTCTAGAGAACGTGAGTAAATAGCTATACACACTTTTACATATACATATTACCAACAAGTCTGTCTTCTTTGCAGAAACAATTAACCACATGATGTTGAGGTTGACCCCGATCTTGTTCGAAATGTTCCTGAGTTGTGATTGACAAAAAAAATCTTGGAGGTCCCACCCCAAGTGGTTGCAATCACCAGAATAGGTGCCTTTCGGTTTTGTTCGAGAAGAATGCAGTTTTGGTATATATTCTCTTTGTTAGCTGCCATCGATTGCATACATACGCCCAATTGATTCAGGTATCCCTCGATCAGCGCACTTCGTCTTAAATAAAGAAGGCACTCTAGGGTGGATTCGAAGACCGTTCGAACCCAAACACTTGCCATCTACTCGCCTACATCATTGATTGATTTTCCCAGAAGGTTTTTAGTCGATCGGTGGTTAATTTTGGCTTGATATTTTTGTTGTGGTGAGGAAATGGTGCAAGGAATGGTATAAAGTGTTCAGTTTAGCAACAGACAGTAAACAACCTTCTTCCTGCAGTTACCCCCGTGGGTCTACCGTGAGCCGCAACATCTGAGATGTTTCCATTCCTAGTTAGCAGATTTATTAACAAACTTTCGTCTCCGTCATTATCATTTGTGAACATTTCTTCAAAGTGGGACTGCAGCACTAAAGAAACTGAATGTAGAGAGTATTCTCATTGCCTTCGGCTATTACACTGAGGTGGGCGACACTTTCTTGCAATGCTTGGCTTGAGAGATCCTTCAATTCTTCGGGAATCACTCATAAACTCTGCCAAAGCACACAGTGTTTCCGAAAACGTATAGCATGACCTTAAATTCTTCGTTCATTTTGTCTTCGATGCCATACGAAGCGATTGCTGTCCCCTTCTACCTTTTGCTTAAGCCTCATATCTTAAGACAATTGAAACTAAAGCCATCCAAATCATCCAATTGAACACTCTGAACGTTTTCTCTCTCTTTCTCTGGTTGTCTGTTGCAAAACAAGTCTAAGCCCACACCCTTTCTGTCGTCCATCAAAAGAATTCTATTACACATGTGAGAGTATTCGAAATTCCGCAAAAAAATAAGAACAGCACGAAAATGCCTCGTCATTATCAAGGATGTCAACGCCATAGAAGAAGGTCAATGACATTCTTATCCGTTTTACACACACATTACGTTCGGAATCCTTGACGAAGGGTGAGTTCTTCTTCTATGTCGATATATCAATTTTTTTCCTCTTTTCTCTCTCATCTCCACCACCTACAATATATTGGATAAAAGGAATGAGCAAAAGGAAAAAAAAAATTGAATTTCATCCCTTGGCGAAGGAAAATATTGCAAATATCAGATGGATGACAGGACTCTTAAGATTTACTTCTCTTCTCTCTGTGCCCGTCGTCATATGTCGATACCTCAATAAAGGAAATAAGACGACCATACCTCTCCCCTTCTTGTCACACACTCAATGTGCATTTTTTCACATCAAAAAGGATAAACACTTCGATCGCATCAAGGTGAATATTGGCATGATGTGTGGGACAAGTATGTCTGGGACACATCAAAATGGGTCTCAGACTGGTAATCATAGTAAATAGCCTCACTCCCATTTGTAGTCCTCAATTCGCCTCCGTACTCTGATGTTTTATTACATCAACCCCTTACCCACTTAGGGGAATGCTTACACAGAGTGCTGCTTATACATTTCCTTTTGACTAAAACTGGCAAGTGAGAGATAAAAACCCATAAAGCAGACTTGCATGCAAAGACCTGTGTCCTGTGCCATATATCGTACGGTATTCCCTTCACTTTTGCCTTCTGCGGTTTTTGATAAACCCGCGACTCGGGGTGAACTCATAAAAAATGCACACGAAATTGTGTGTGTGAATATCTTGACACCCTCATATGTGAGCAAATCCGGCCAGGATACAGAAAAAAATAAACACACGCGATAAACCAACATTGACACGGAATTTATTTTGAAAAAGGACTATGACGGCTCTTTGTTTAATGTAAATTTACTTTTTTTTTCGCTGCCGAGAATGATGGACCTGTAAAACGGTTTCCATTAAAAATTTATTACGACCGGGATTTTTTTTTTCGTTCTGTTGTCTTCTCTTGCTTCAATGGTATTACTTAGTGAGGAGAGCTATTTTAAATTACATTAAACAAAAGGAGCAGGAAAAAAAATATGACATTGTAAAGGACGTGCAGACTTTTAAGTGGTTTGAGACGCGCATTAAGTTATTTGTTAAGATCTCCCTCGAGAGCAGCACTTAGTTTGAAGGACCTGCAAAGTATTGGGTCAATATGGGCATTTAAGAGAAGATTTTCTGCATTTGATTTCATTTTAGCTTCGAACGAGTTGTCGCTGGGATGCTTTCTGTCAGCACTGTTTATGCCATTCTGGTAAGCCTGATAACATAAAGCCGATGCCAGCCTATACTTTTGAATGTTTTTTTCTTCAGCAATTAAAACCTTAACCAAATGCTTGCGGGCACGGGAATGCAAGGATATGTTAAAACTCCTTCGCAGTCAACGCAACACAAAGGTGTAATGAGAAAGTTGACGAGGAAAAAGTTGCAGGAACAACAGTGCGAACCATAAACAACCATATAGCAGTCGCGTTAATATGTAGGCATCAAGATGGGAATCGAAGGATTATCCATGATGTTTACTTATGTTTACTGAGAATTCTTGATGGCTTGCGGTTTGGTGGCAATATCCCTCAAAATCAAACAATACTCTCTGAAAAGTAAATAATGAGATGTAGGAGCGTAGGGCCTTCTTATAGGGCGTATAAATCCCAATCACCACGCACACAGAATTGAACTGGCTAACACCACCATCTACAAAAAGTCTTCGAACTATGTTAAAGAGTACTGGGATTTCTAAAAAAATCAAAAAAAATCACAATTCCCCCGTGGAAGTGGCGCCCATAACTAATTTTCACGCCAACAACTAACAACAATTCCTAAACTTACCAACTTTTTCAACGGAAACCTTTTTCGATAGACAATAGCATAAAGGCCTTCTCAAGAAATTCAAATTACCACTTGAAGATGCATCTTCAAAATGAGCACATTCCCCGTTTCGATTCGCCTTCCTCCATTCTATTGTCATCCACCTTAATAACCTGTTCGCCAATAAGAAATATCGCAACAATTTAATTGCACACAATAGACTCCTTTCAAGTCCTTCCCAAGACGAAGAGAAGGGGTGTGTGCAAGAAAAAAACGAAAAAAAAAAAAAAAACTAAAGCTTGCAACTTAACAAACACTTGACTCAATCCTATCATGTTTCACATCACCATCGAGGGGTTCATTGTTTGCGCCGCTCCACAGTGTGTTGTTGCCACTGCCGTTGCATGCATATTCAGCCGTTGGAAAATTGAGTGAAGCGGAAAAAAGGGAGAAAAACACTGCAAAAATTTTCCACTTCAAAACTATTGCCGGGACACAATCACAATTGCAAAATGCAAAACGGCGACAGCGCTAGGCAGGAGCGAGGAGATTCGACTCTTAAAAGAGAAACTTTTCCATTAATAACGATTTTCCATTAACTATCGATTGATTTTCTGCAGAAGGAGTTGGAGCACTCCCTCCCGCACCCGCACTTTAGCACTTACGTTGAATTACAGGCCGATTGGGTGTGTGGAATGTGGCACTCTGACGATAAGGATGCGCGAGAGGAAAGTGGTTGAGGAAAACTTCATCTTGTTTCGCGGGAGTTTACAAAAAAGATTTCACAACAAACACCATTTCGCATTTTGCACCTTTTGTTATGCGAAACTTTTATGAAGGGAAAGTATAAAATTTCGACTCGACGCCATCCCCCACACAGATGTGTATGTACGCGCATCGTTCCCTCATAGATACTTTGTTATATCCTTGAAAGTCGCAAAAGCATCATCAATACAATTTAACGTTGCTTAGCGTAAACAGTTTGGCCGGAAAGTTTTACTTTAGCGGCAAAACTGGCTAACAAGGGTGGAGACGAAGACCAAGAAACACCATACAAAGACGGAGAGAGAGAGAAAAAAGGATGAAAAGTGTGAGAAGGAATCCTAAAAGTTTATGCTTTTCATCATTAAAAGTTTTAGCTTCTTCTTAACGGTGACAGCCGCGGTATGAGAGATGAAAGCGAAGAAGAAAAAAAGGATCTACCAAGGGAATCTTCCTGCCGCTGTCGAAGTACTCAAACCAAAACCCCCCGCTCCTGACAGATGGCATGCAAATTCAATTGAAAAAAGAGGACAAAATCAAAGAAGAATTCCAAAAAAAAAAGAAGAAAGCTTTTCCTCCGGTAGGATGCATTTTGTCCCTATATTCACCACATGCACGATGGATGAATATGTTGCAAACTCACTCCGCATAGGGTTATTAGGGAAGCGGAAACAAAACTAAAAAAAAAAAGCATAACAAGTATCCCCCTCCATTGAATGCCAAGAGAGAGAAGTAGCTGGCATTGGCTAACAACATGTTGCCAACTTTATCTACATACTACACGAAAGACTGAATGGAATGTTTTACCTGTTGCAAAATACAGTTGCAAGCATGCGAATTCGGTTTTTTTTCACTTTGCACTCATCCCTTATTCTGAGAGCCAAGGATATAGACCTACAACTTCTCAGCTATAAGCTACAGCACTGACGACGAGATGATGCACAGGCGGCGGGTAATAGTAGTCATTGCTCCGGCATCACCATGGAAATGGATTTGCGCGCATTCAAAATGAGTTGCATACCCTCCACCCACAGGGTTTCTGTTGCATTGCATTGTTGCTCCTCGGTGGGTTGAAAGAAAAATACAAAAAAAAAACAGACCCGGCAAAAAGGACGAACTATACTATATGCATAGATAGTTTTAGAGGTTTGTATGCGCGCTGAATTTCAACTCCTCCTACAACTTGGGTGCGATGATATGCACTGCGACTCCATAGGACATGCGTCCTTTTTGTTAAAAACAGAAAAAAAAAAAAATTTGTAAGGATGCAATTCATCATTCTTGCCGGTAAGAATAATGAAACAAAAGGAAGTTTTTTTTTTTCTATAGATTACATTAGAAAAAATGTGTGTTTTTCTGTACGTTACTGGGGAAGCCTGGTGCGTTGACCTTATTTACAAACTGTCTATGGGGTATTAAGTTATCTCTGAGCAGGAAATAGGGGAGTTTGTTAATTAGAGTAGGTAACAAGATTGAAAGAGGAAATCAAGCACACGCGAGGGGATTTTATTTACATGCTGTATGTTGACACATTTTTTTCGTATCTTTATTGGGTTTAGAGGAGTCTAGGGCACGGTGGCTTTTAAACTTTGCCAGAGTCGGGGAAAGCGCTGAATTTACAAATGTAAGGCAAATCTGCAAATTGTCTGACGGCAAGGAGCATGCGAATCCAGAGACCTGTTATATTAGTTTTAGCAATAGATGTGTACCTTAGGGTTTGATTCCATAGACGCACAGGAAAGGAGACCCTCCTTACTGCTCTTTACTGCTGCTGAATCAGTCTCGTGTAAAAAATTTTATGTTTCCTAATGTGCGAAATCTTAGAGCTTCTCGTTAGCAATCGTTTCAGAACCTGGTTGGGGTTTAGGGCCAGGATGTTGGTACCGTACTCAACGACTTCTTTTATGTCAAATGTATAATACATATACAGGATGACCAAAGAATTATATGAAACTTACAAAAACTCATTATCGTTGAACTGCTGATCGAGCGACGTGGGTTCAAGCCCCAGCCATGTCCACCGAACATTTTTCGCGGACCCACCTCTCGTCGGAGAATGACTAGTCTCCGGAAGTATAATCTGTCATGAAAGAGCTTTTCATTCGCCGTTCGGAGTCGGCAATAAACTGTAGGTCCCTTCCATTTTGTGCAAAATATGTAATACGCACAACATAAATGGTTGTGAGAAGCTAGGCCTTGGTCTGAGCCCGAGCTGTCGCGCCAGCTTGATATCATTGGCAAAGCTCAGCGAGCTTTGGCCAGTACATTGCCTGCCTTGATTCTCCTATCAGTTGTTATAACAACATTGGTTCTGAAATAAAACGAAGAATAACTTTTCCTAATCGCGGCCCCATCCCGAAAAGCTAAGCAGGCTCTACCCAAGGTCTCTCTGATGCTGAAGTATAGATCCTCTTAAGGGCGGATAAGGATATTCTGTGTCGTTTAAAGTAAACAATTATTCCTTGCAAATATACCTTGCATTGACAGGCGTTGGGTGAAAAGATTTAAATAAATTAAAAAATATATGAATAGGTGGCGCGGCACAAAGAGGATATGCTGCAAAAAGGTTACGCACATTTTCTGGTCTCAAGGTTAAAACCAACACAATTGGGTTCATGAGGGGTCCGTTGTGATACCACAAGGATCTTGGAAAGATCTCCTGCCTACTCATTGAATCAATTGGGGCTTCTTATGCAACGTGAAAGGCTTCTAAAATCGATGTTTATTATTGTATAGTATGGCTTTAGTTTAGGTTTGTAAGTAGTGATTGGTATACCTAAGGTGACCTTATCAGGCCCAATAGGTAATGTTGTTCCATATCTGGCGAGTTCATCAGCCGTACTGGAATGTCACTGTGCCCTGGCACCCAACAAAGGTGAATATTAAACTGCTTCGCCAACTCTATAAGAGACGATCGGCAGTCAAGGGCTATTACTGAATTTAAAGCGACTGATTCCAAGGACTTCAGTTCCGCTTGACTGTCCGAAAAGATGCGGATATCCGTGGCTGATATCACGTTTTTCTTCAGCCAAGATAAGACTTCTCTGATCGCCATGATTTCGGCCTGGAACACAGCACGCTAGGCTGAGGTTAGGCCTGTCGGAGTAAACACCATCAGCCACCCTGTTGCTAGTTTTTGAGCCATCGGTGTAGAAGTGAATCGACTTGTCTTCTGAGAATACATCGTCCAAGAATGACCTGGGAGGGATCGTTACCTCGAAGTTCTTGTCAAAGCTTAGCTTGGGTGTGGTGTAGTTTAAATTGAAATTGAATTGAGAAATTTTGAAATTTTTCAAAATGGAGGCGTAGCCAAAATCTTTACCAAACAACTGTGAGGTTGCTTTGAGGCGGATGGCTGCACTAGCTGTCCAGGGCTGATAAGTGAAACAAAATGTCTAGTGCTGCAGAGGTAGTCGTGCGGGGTTCAGTTAAGCACTCTAATCTAAGCCCGTGACCTTCATAGTGGATACGCGGGTCATCGAAAATATGTGCATGGATGTATGTATCTGGAAACGAATCCACAGCAGATCAGCAGTTAAACTACCAAAAAGCTATCAGCTTCACTGTTTGGAACACCCGAAAGTTTCGCTGAAAAGTTAGAAAGAGGTCAATGCTTCTTTTGTACTTTACTTCTTCTAGAACTGACAAGAAATACAACTTAATTGTTCAGCACAGGTCCGCATTATGACCCAAGTAAGTTATAGTCCCTCTTGAGATATCCCCAGGATACTAAAACCACCATGTCAACAATACTAATGACTCTGATGTGACACAAAAGCACTCACTTAAGGCACGCTTTCTGTTATGTGACATTGCTGTCACTAAGAAATATTACCTCGGCACATGAACGCTTTACCTCAGCACTTCCATCGAAGCTAGACCCTTAAGACACTTACAAAGCATTCCACAAATAGAGTAGTCACTCTTATTCCCTTTGTGTGGGGGAAAAAGTAAAAACTAAATCCAAAAGCGTAACCACAACACTTTCCATAAAAAAAAAAACAGGAAAAAAAAATGTCGTGCTCATTATTACTTAACACTTGTAGATTTAATTCTTACACCTTGTTCCGTGCCGCTTTGGTAATCATGAGCGCAAAAATAAAACGAACTTAACCAAGAATAATGCCTTCTAACACCTCACACAACAAGCTACACCTCACAGAACAGCCCACACTTCACAGAACGACCTACACCTCACAGTGGGAGGGCGGCATACGCATAGTATGCCCCACTCGCGCTGCAAGGACCTATGAAAATAAAAGAGTGGAAATTATTATTTCTAATTTTCTGGTTACGTTCCGCGTGACTCACGCACGTTATTCCGCGGTTTTTCTACACACTGCCAGCCAGGATGGATCTCTCCATATACACATTAGCATAACGTCACCCTTAGCGCCGATTTGAATGATACCTTATACCTGGTGAAGTCGATTTGCTTACCCTTCAATGTGGGTGCAAAACTACGAGACCGGGGACACTCCAACACTACAGGTTATTGCACACCGCAAATACTACAAGGGGAATCGTCGTCGTCACGCTCTTCGTCATGACGCGGCCGCCTTTATGTGAATTTGTCAGTCGGTGTGTTGTTGTGATTTGAAGTTGTAATGCCATGTCATGATGAGTGCGCGCTGGAGAAGCCGAGTTAGTTGTCGCGAGTTCATGCATAAATAAATCGGCAATAAGCGTACTTTATTAAGAAGAACCATCGCCAGGACAGTGACAAAGACAGGACACACTTCAACGTGACATCCTGAGGAGATGTCTTTATTTTAATTGCGGCCAACACACCTTGGGCGAGAAACGAATTTATCAAGTCTAAAGGAGTGGTTTGCTAGGTAGAACGAAATGGATTAAGGATTTTCATGTTCATGGAAAAAGTGGGTAATGGCGCCACAGGGCATTCGTTTTTGTCATCGTCCTGTTTCGAAATGCAGTTTTGGTCGTAAAAGTTTTAAGACAGTTTTAAATAGAATTTCTTCAGAATTGGTGATAAGCGATGTGTTTCGCTCTGCCCTGTCGGTGGGAAATGGAGAAATTCGATAGACTCTTACATCTGACCTTAAACATCGTGACTACGACGACGACGTATGCCTATTATCACATTGTATTATGGAGCTCCACCAAATGACAGCCATTATTGAGAGAGAGGCAAACGTAGTGGGGTGGAAGATTAACACAGTCAAAACCCAGATCATCAGACTAGGAACGAACTCATCATCTCAAGTTAGCATCGCTGGACAACCAGTACAGAAAGTACAGAGCTTACAATAACTTGGGAGCATTGCCTTGACTGATGGTGGAACCGAACAATATATACGTATTGGCGTCCAAAATGTGGCGAAGCAATGTTATCAGCTTAAACACCAAACTACGACACACACAAGAAAGCTGCAAATGTTCGTTAGTAGCTGGCTATGAAACTTTCTGACTTTCAGGCCGAACCGTATTTCTAATGAACATCTTTATCAGAGAACGGGTCAGGAATCGATAGGCACAACCATCCAACGACGAAAGTGGTGAGGGATTGGTCACACATTTCGAAAAGGTGACAACTCCATTGTTAACTACGCTATGCAATGGCAGAAGAGTAGATTGACCGAGGAATACGTAGTGCAGTAAAGTTGAGGAGGAGTGCGGTAGAGCCTCTCTCACCCAGCAGGTTTTGCAAAGGATTGCAAAGCGGTGCAGCACTATAAATAGAACGGCGTTTATGATTCCTTAAACTCTGCAAGAAATGAGGCAGCTGGTAGGTGAAGCTAGACTTCGGAGATTTGCAAGTTGAACTCACGAGATTTACAAGTTGGACTTGCGAGTCTTACAAATAAAGAAAGTTTTGAGGAAATAGAAGGAAAGGGCACGATAAAGAATTTAGAGATGTGAGCTACCTAGGGTCAAAGTTCTTAATAAGCTAAGTGCTATCTAGTTATGGTGCCTCTGCTTATTGGAAACTTTTCAGAGTGGTGGACAGTTTATCCATCCGATCAAAACGAATGAAACTTAGACAGCGCTAAAAAGTTTGAGCAACTACTAGTGTGGCGTTCTACAGAGTGGCAGGATGTTAGTGGACTTTGAAGTCCAAAACGAGAAACGACAGGGCTAGACATTTCCGCCACTATTGTTCCTGATAATTATCGGTGATATTTTCTGTTCCGATTTGATGAAGACGGGCTGACTTATGTAAGCGGTCATCTTACTTAAAACATTTGGACTAAACTGATAATACTTGCCTGCTTTCAAGGACCTACATCAAATGTGTTACCATCTGGCAACTGAGGTTAATAGAGCAGGGCTGAGGATAAATCAAAGATTCGAAGCCTTTCGAATTTTCTGGCTAAACGGCTAAACGGATCCACTTGAGAAGGACTTTGGAGCCAATAGAAATCATAATTTGGCGAAAGAAGTGGCAGCAAATCGAATACACCTTACTACGAGAAGATAATTCAGTTGCAAAGTGTGCCTACCAATTACTCATAACAATTCCAATTTCCGATGAAGCGCTGATCACTTAAGGAGGAATCGAGGTCACTGGAGCTACGTTGAAGGGAGCTGATATGCGTCGCAAAATGAATGGTGGCGACAACCTAAGCCTGGGCTCATTCCGAGCTGTCGTGCCAGCTATTTATTGATTTTTATTTCTGACGGCGAATTGTCCAGAGATCGTGCCGCAAAAAATAATTAAATGATTGCTGCACTCGAACCTTTGTCAGCTCTTTGCCAGCCAAATGCAGGCTCGGATAAATTTATTTAAATTTAAATGAAAATACTGTTCTTAGCGAAGTTCAATATTCATCCATTTATTATACATAGACTATTCCCAAGTGCATTTTTCTAATTAATAAAACTATCTGACACCCCAATCTTATCGCAATAAAACACTTATTCCCACTTCAGAAATAAACAGGAAAATTGTATAATGTATTTAGCACCTCCATTTTGACCTAGTCCTTGCGATAATTGTTTTATCACAAATTATATAGAACAATTTACCAGGTGGTATCGCCGGGAAAATAAGCAGACACATTATTCACTCAACCTTGCCGGATTGGGAATAGAAAATTGGTTTCTGTTTAATAAGCTAACAAAGTATGTCTCAATGTCTGAGTACGGATACATTTCTCTTTTGTTTTGCTTCGAATGAGCTCTCAATTCACACCTGGATTGGATAATTTTAGAATAAAAAAAAAGCTGAACTGAAAACAGAAGGATGCTGAGAATTGTTTATTTTTTCGATAAACAAATGGACATGTAAAGATATAGGAGACTGATGAGATGCAGAAGAATACTAGTAGGATTGTGCATTACAAAAAACATATGTAAAAAATAAAGTGAAAAATATTTTAATAAAAATTTGGTATATACCTATATTATCATAAGTTAATAAATATAATACATACAGTATCTTTCGCCCGGGAATCAATTAATCCCAATATAAAATTGTTTAAGTCTCCAGGTGCCAATGAATTTTAGATTAGCGCTGGCTTCAAAGGGAAAGTACTATTATTGAAGGCTTCCCAATATACAGCTTCGGATTATTATTATGCCTGTTAACTTATGTAAGGAATATTTGACGAAGAAATAACATCTTCTAACTCAAGATTAACAGAAGAAATGACACCTCCACAATCCTTCGAAGCCTGAACAGCACTGACGATAAGTCTGCGAACAAATCATTTTCACATTTAGCTAGAAGCAGGAGAGATGTACTCACACGCTGTTCTAATGCTGACCATGTGAAAAAGTGGAGACCATTTTGCACAAGTGTATGTGCCAGTTTGAGTCAAAGCAGAAGATTGTCCAAAAAGTCTCCACCATGGGTGGTCAAATGCGATCAATGCGAAAAACAGAGGGCAAAGCACACATTGTCAAGTCAAGCAATAGAGGATAGAAAAATTATAAAATAGAGAGAGCGGCGGGTAAGAGTAAGGCTTACTTTGGAGGCTTTTGTCAATTTTGCTTTAACTACTACTTGTAGAATGCATGACACAATTTTTCTTTAATCTCCTAAGAAAGAGTTAGAGCAAGGGCCGAATAAAACTGATGGAAGGAGCGCACTTCCCATAGATCCATAATGCATGACAGAGATGTTTTAGGCTCTGAGTGTCGTTCGTTACCTCTATAGAGAGGAAGACAATGCATGACCGAGAAGTGTTGGCGATATTTGTGTTGATCTTGCTCTAATCTCCTCAGACGATAGGAAGCTTGAGCAAGAAGGCACTATTATCTCGATAGAGGAGAAGAAGATCTATGGAAGGACATGACTACAAATTGACGTAAACAGCATCGGTCGCATTTTGAATCAATAATTCTTCGTTTTAACATATGTACATACGATGCGCTGCGTCCCGTCTCGCCGCTAATGTGCGCCTTAGATTTACTCATATGAATTCGGATGGTGCAGTGGCGACCAGTGGGCTTAATTAAGTCCAACCTGTAGTTTTTTTAAAAAAAGCATGTCACCAATTTTTGTCAAACACTTCGTAGGTGTTAAACCATCAATGTATTATGGAACATTCATATAAGAAACGTTTAGAGGTACCTAAGTCATTAATGGAAATCAGAAATAAAAGTGAATCAGATGGAGAATACAGATCTAAGTAAGACAATGTGCTTAATACGACTGGTATGTAACTTATACAGAAATAGCAATCAATAAAAATAAAAGTTTTCCTTTAACCAACTTAAAAAAAACTTGCAATAGAGCAAAGTTCGAACACAAATAGAACTCGATTGACCTTTTTAAATTTAGCAGTAGAAGCATGACATTTCATGATATTTACCTACTTACCTTACCTTACATACATATAATATATTTTAGGCAGAAAAACTACATTTGTAAGAAGAGGCATTTCACGTTTAGTGGAACATAATTTTTATGCGCTACATGTATTCTTAAAATGTTTGTGAATTTTTTAAAAATGTCAGAAATGAATTTTTTTTATTTTTTTATTCTATAAAATAAATAAATAGCTGGCACGACAGTTGGGGATGAGCTAAGGCTTAGCTTCTCGCATCCATTCATTTTGTGGGTGTTATATTTTTCGCACGAATGGAAGGGACCTATTGTCGACTCCAAACGGCGAATTGAAAGCTCATTCATGATAAATTATACCCTCGGAAGCTTGTCATTCCCCGACGAGAGGTGGTGCCGAGAAAAATGTTCGGTCGATCTGGCTGAGGCTTGAACCCATGCCGCTCGGTTATTTACAAAAAATTTTAAATTTGAAATTAAAGTCTCAATTTATTTTAATTGATGCACTTTGAATGGAGTAATAGCCTCTGAAACGTATCATGTACTCCTAAGACGTCCCTAGCTCGGCAACAACCATGCAAACACAAAAATAAAATTGTTTATGTCTCTTAGAGGTGCAACAAGTCAAAATCAATTTTAGAAATAAGACTTTTTTCGGGTGAAACACTTCTTATACTCTGATTATATGGCCTCTTGTATGTTTTTTTCTTTTTCTTTAATTTGAGTTGTTAAAATAGGGTATTATGTTTCTATCTGTACATAAAAGGAAATCAAAGTGTTAGCTTTTACCCTACTAGTTTTCAATAAAAAGTTTGAACGTTGAAACAAAACGTGTCTCTTTAAAGAGAATTTGTCGTCTGTAACGTTTTTCTTAGTTGGTTTGGTAAATAAAAACTTCTATAAACTAACTTCCACTTAGCCACCTTCGATTATAATAAAAAATATTAGTTTTAAACGCGACTTAAACTGTCACACTACACAATTCACATTCACTCAAATCAAAGATATTTCAATAAAATTTAAGTTTTGGATTCCACGTAGAAACGTTGGCACTATATGCACAAGAGCTTAAAATATTTCAGAACAAACAGAAAACCTAGTTAAGGCAGAACTCCTTCGATAAATAATAATTCATCGGACCGACTTATCCGACTTCAGTACAAATATCAATTGACCTACATAATAAATGATAGAGAACATCATAAGCTACTAGTTCAATAGAATATCACTTAATTTTATCGATTGAAACTATATACATCCATATGTAAGGGTGCATATGAGTTTGAGGAATTTAATAACGACTATTTGGAATATTCTAGAATCATTTAGGGTTTTTCCTCCTAAACTAATAAATGTCTTGCAAAGGCAAAGGATAATAGAATTGAGTTGAATTCATAACTTAGGTGATAGATGATGATTATGAGAACAATGAACAGAGTCATATGAAATCGAATTATCATTATTATTTATTAAATGGTAGAATTATTTTTAAAAATTAATTAAGTTCAATGAATAGCGCGAAATAAGAAATAAATAACGAATTTCAACCGAAATTAAAAATGATTCAATAAATAATTAAAAATACAATCCAATTACTTTATAGAATTGTAAAACGTACAAAATAAGTTTCTAAAAACATTTTCTAGAAAGAGTTTATATTATCTGCTGGAAATAGAGAAATTTTGATCAGAAGAAATTAAAGAGTATTTTAACAGCTGGAGCTTAAACGTAAAGCTAGCTGGTGATTCAATAAGACGTGCGGGATTTCTATTTAATTCATTCGTTTCATACTACATATGTTATTGAACATTTTCTCGACTTTTGCAATTTAAAGTTAAGAAATTTAGTGTAGATTAATTCACATTTTAGATTAGATTTAGATAGTCCAAATTTATTATCAAAATTTAATAATATATAAAAAAATGGCATGGAATAATGGAATACATTTAGTAATCACATCTTGTGTGCGACCACAAAAAAAAAAAAAAAAAAAAAAAAAAAAAATCAAGGGATCTTCAGTCATCTAATTGGGATGAACTGTAACAATATATACAGTGCATATAACACAATTATGCAGTTTAATTCACTCTCGATTTCCTAGAGTCGTCTGACGTTTTTGTGAATTTATTTGGCGTCTCGATCTTGCGATTCGAGGATGTAAATGTTTTTCTTGGTTAATTTTTATTTAAATTAACCACAAACGAAAGAAAATATTCGAGTACGCAACATAGAAATAGAGTCACAATTATAATGAAAAGCACTGGAAAATTTTCAAAGAAACTAAGAAGAGCATTTGGCTCATGTATTCCACAGTTTTCACAGTTTTTTCCTATTTTAAAATAAATAAATTTTGAATTCTCTAATCGCTCAGCTATTTATTGAAGAAATATATTGTACACCTCGTTTTGAATCAATCTTTATTAAATTTTTTGTTTTAAGAAACGAAATAAACAATCAAATAGCGCGACAGCCTAAAAGTGACCAAGACCTAGTTTCTTGCCAACTTGTATGTTTATTAAAAGTGAATGGAACAGACCTCCAGTTTATGTCACCGACTCCAAAAGGCAAATTAATAAGTTATTTCGTGACAAACTATACTTTCAGTGGCTTGTTTTTGCCTGCCGAGAATTGGGTCCGTGACAAAATATTTCATTGCTGGACTCGAAAACTCTGTTAAAGGGTCTAAACTTCAATTATTATTATGTATTTATTATGTATGAATGCACACAATGTCAACGATGCAATCGAAAGAAAATCTAAGACCTAGACGGACCATTTTTGCAACAGCTGGTTGACTGGGAGTATAGTCAATCAGAGGAGCGACGGTGTCACGGAACAAAATAAAAATGTTGTTTTGGTTATCGTGTGTAGAATGAAAGATATTTATGAGAAGATTTCTGGCTACGAAAGACGACAGATATCATTAGATTACTGGAGGAAATATCTAACATTTGTCGTAGATATTTCTTCTGTGTAATAACTTAAAGCAAAATTTCCAAATGATTGCATTCAAATATCTATATACGTCTTTTTTGACAAAATAAAATTTTTTTGCCTGTTATCTATATGCAGGTAGATAACCGATTTTTTTTAGAAACTCTCCTGGCTACTACGTTTAAGGTATTTGAGTTAAATGAATTAAGAAAATAAATTCCTAAATTCCTAGAAGTACAAGAATGCGTTAAACTTATTTATCTTTGCAAATAAAAAAAATTAGAACAACTTTTTGTGTGGTTGTACGTAGATGAAAACATTTTTTTCTGGAATAAAGTCTTCTGGTTACTTACACTGAGTTTCCAAATAAAATTCTTAGGATTTTAGCTTGCTTCTATTTCCCTTGATTCTTTCAAACATACATAAGTCGCACAAGATTGCATGACGACATATGCGTGAAGTGAAATGCAGTTTAATTGAAATATGTTGTAAGGACTTCTTAGTCAGAAAAATTATATGAAAATGAGGTCGAACCTATAGTGGTAAAAACTTCATTACAAACACATAGTTTCTGAACATAAATACTGATTTATTAACACACTTCAGTTGTATTCCGTGAGAAAAACGATTTTATTAAGACGCCCCTATGTAGTGGGTATTACTAGGATGATTTCCGAATATCTGGGCAAGTAGAAATAAGCCGAAATTTGTATCAAACGAATATCATGTTGTGGACTTTCTAAATGACTGTAACTTCTAATAAGACAATGCGCCTACTGCATTGTGGTAGGTTCGGTTAGGTTTATCGTCATAAGCTAACTTCTTCTTCACACTTAAGTCTATGTGGCAACATTATGATGCAAATGTTTTCTTTTCCCTACTACGTGGTTTCGTTTCAAGATACCAACCGTCCGGTCACACTTCCAATGTTAAATTCAAGTGTGGTAAAGACCCTTAAATGAACATAGAGGTTTTAAAATGCCACCACAAAAATCTCTTCAAGTTTCAGCATATCGGAGATAATTGTACAATAAAATGAATCAGGGGATTCGAGAAGACTGGTCATCTTGAAGATTTTAAATGGCATCTAATGTGGGCATTAGAAGTATTTGCCAAGTAGTGCGTTTGAGACTCCCCTGAAAAATGTCGATACCGAATTTTCTGAGAAAAGTTTTGCAGAATAGGGGGAACTTCAATCATTTCGTTATCAACATTAATCACTTAAAATTCAACGTGTTTATAACTAATTTTTTTCTTATTTTTATGATTTTTTTCTTTGTATCTGATATAAAAAATTATTATATGCACATATTACATTGACCTTGATTAAATGTTTACAGACGTTTTGAATTTACTTTCTATAATTAATTTAATTTTTGTTTGAAAAAATTAAGCGAATTTCTAGAATCTTTACAACATTTTCAGTGTTTATAATCAAATTTCAACCACTGTTTATCCTTCTGACACTGAAAGATGCTGAATTTGCATCAGACATAAATAATCGTTCAAAAGACCCTATAAAATGAATACTTATCTTTCCCATCTGTCTTTTAATATGTTTACAAGCTTCTTTCCAAAAAAAAAAAACAATCGAATTGCCTCGATAAACCCCTAAACAACCTGACACTGTCGAACTTTTACGTAAAAACTCCAGATACCAAATAGATTCATCGTCACAAGAAAAAACGACAAAATTTTCATTGCAAAAAAAAAAAAAAATATCACACACATACGCCCTCAAAAAGAAAAGCAACACACACTCAAACTTCAATGATGATATTCGCCAAAATGATTAATTGCTTAAAGTACTAGAAAACAAAAACAAATTTTTTTTTCATTTTGTATGTACTCACAGTAACTTGTTGAGCAAACTCAACCTTCGGTTGGCCGACAAATTCAACAATATGAACCATATGGAATGATTTTTCTATAACTTTTGTTTATAACAAGACAAATACACAACGAACAACAAGAAGAAAACTAAAAAAAAAGTGAAAAAAGAACCGAAATTTTATCTTCTCTTTCTGATTTTACAAATTCGATTCTTGACAACGACGGCGAGTACAAGAAGAATAATATCAAAGTAAAGATACACTCCTCTATTTATTTGAATTTTTTCAATTCGTTGGAATTATCTTTTAGATATACAAATATTTTGAGGATGAGAAATATCTACCGTATGGTATTTTCACAAATATCACTTCTTTTTTTTTTCCAACCCAAAAGATACGAATTTTGTATCTCGAATAAATTAGATTTTTTTTTATTCTTTTGCTATCACAATTGATCACTTGACTTTTTTTTTCACTTATACACTTTCCGTGGGAATTAAATTTTGTTGGTTAAATTCATTTATTTTTACTTAGTGTGCATTGCTTGCAGAACCACTTGATGCACTTGCTCGCGAAAAAAGAAGAACGATAGAACGTACAGTACTCCACTGGAGAGTGACGATGTTTTTCTATTTATCACGAACAATAATATACATTTGCCGCGGTTAAACTTATAAGAAAAATTAAAAAATTTACTTCCGTTGCGCGATTGAGTTTTAATTGAATTAGTAGAAGAGTAGGACTGAACGCAATATGGTCGTTAAAATAAAACCCAGAATCAGTGTTTGAAAATTAGGAAGAAAAATCACGTAAACAGGACAACAGGAACAAAAATAAATTTAAACTGATATACACCGAAGGATGTGTTAAATGATTGACGACGGATGGGAATATTCAACGATAGAGTGTGTTAAAAAAGATTTTTTACTTGTATTTTATTTTATTTTTTTTTGTATTTTTTCGGTTCGAAATATATTGGAATATCGAAATATTTTTTTCTGACTTAACTACACAAAACTCAATATCATACTAAAAGGACGGACGAACAACGAATCATATCCGAATATTCAATGAGATACTAGGATACCCAGTCAGAAAAGCTGTGTCGTGTAGTGCCCACTGCGCGGTGTCGATGTGGTGTATAGAGGAGTACCTTCGCTCAGAGGCTGTCGGTGTGTGTGTGTGTTGTTGTTGATATTGTTGTTGTTGTTGACGAATTCTTTTTCCGTCTTTGCTGAGGAAAACGTGGAAATCAGTGAAAGCACCAATACACCCTCAACGGAGCATGTGTAGGCAAAATTCAACATATACATCGGTGTATGTGAGAATTTGCTTTCTCCACTCGTATTGTGTTCCTCAACCACCCCCTGAAAATTGTGGTGGATTTGTTTACACACACACAGGCACACACGCGAATGGGGAGCACACATAGATACACCACGCCATAGACACTTCGGGAAAAGCGTCCCTTACGCAAGTCCAAGCTGAGCAAAATAAAACAATGACAAAAGAGGAATTTCGTGATAAGGGGTGGAAAATGTGATTCAACCCCCGTTTTCTTGTTGCCATCGTCGTCGTTGTACGCCCACTACTCTCTCTGTCTCTCGGTGTTTGGTGTATCTCTCTGGTGAAGTAATATTGAGAAAATTGAAGAAAAGGAAAAAAAAAAAAAATGCCAACTTTGACAGGGCAAATGAGAAGAAATAAGAAAATCCAAAATATACGCAACAATTTTTTCGACAATCTCTTGAGAAACAATGAATGAAAGGGAGGGCAGCGGTGGGCCGGCGGGCTAGAGATTCCCTGCTAGACATGGAAGTCATAAAATTGTCGGGGAAATTGTTCTCTCAGAAGAGTTGTTTCTGGTTTTTGGTTTTTTCTTTTCTTTTTTTTGTGTTCAAGGAAAAGTGTGTCAATTAGAATCCTGATAAGTGACTCTAAAATTAGGGAAAAAAAAAACAGCGAATGAAAAATATAGTTTGCGAGAGAGCGAGAAGGTTCGACAATCGGCGAAGCCGTATTTACGAGGTACTTTGACAAGCGGGTGCGGTATTGTGTATTGTTGGTGCAATTCTTTGACTAAAGGTCAGGTTTTGACTTGGATTGTGCTGGTTGGCAGGCATTCGTTGTTGAATTTTGACAAGCTTGTATTTTGAATGAAAAATTAATTCGACATTCTGATAAGTTGATGTGAAATAAAGGCTTAGGAAGAAAATAGATTGGATCTAAGCCTTTTACGACAGACGAAGGCTTAACTATTAAGCGCAATGATGCATCTGTAACTTATCTCATTATACCTAGATGTTCATATTTAACGAATTTAAGAAATTAAATATTGAAATGTCATTTGCAACTTGTTACAGTGCTCAGCAAAGTCGTCCTTTCACCTCACCATCCTGTTGCATTAAGAATATGTATGTTCATACGTATACGTCAATTTTCTCGATGAAATATTGCAAAGAGGTCGGAAGACCCTAACCGCATGACTCTAATGCTGGCACTTGACAGAAGATTCACCTTCCTGACATTCCTGACAGAAATGGCTAAAGGAACTGACAACCAGAAAAAATAACTGAAACTGGTGTTCCACACTGATGGTTCTAAGATAAACGTTGGCACCCATTTACCTTCCTATCAACCTACCTCAGATACTGACACTATGCTGATACAGAGATCATAAAATTCCAAAGACAATTCTTACCTGAAATCCACAGACACAGCGACCATGACTGTTCTTAAAAGTAAGAAACTTTCCGGGTTAATTCGATGTCAAGCTAGGTCTAGCATTTAGTATCTGCATAACAAACTAATTGGACTATTCCTAGCGTTTTAACACTGCAGACTCAAGCTAATGGAATGTTATCACATTTGGAGAACTCAAAAAAAAAAGTCGTGACCGAAATCTCGAGTAGATGTAGCAAGTTCTACGACGCATCTCAGTTAATACAAAAAATGTATTCCTAGACCATTGGAAGTCAAAATTAGAAAACTTTTCGTCAAAAAGGTCAATGAAACTAGGACTTCTTGGGAACAAACGGCCCCAGTTAAATTTTTTCATTGAATTCTTTCATCGTCTTGATGGTGGCGCAGCAATATTATAATACATATATGTACTGGCATTTGAGAATTCGGTGTCTAAAGTCAGTCTGCGTCATGGCAGTCCTGGGGATATCAATATAGAACTTTCTGGTGTGCCCGACAGGATCTGGCTTTGACTGAGGGTCTGCTTTGTTTGGAGGAGCACATTAGTCTCTTATGTTGTTTGGCCGGATTTCGCATATTATTTGCAACCAAAACACTGATCTCATATTGGCCTTAGGCCCCGTGTTGCCTCTAATAAAACAGCTTGACTTTATTTTTTTAAGGAAGTGGAAGATGGATTTGCATAAGGATTCAATTTTCCAATTTTGCCGGATTAAATAGGCCACAGAGTTTGTATAAAAACACCGTGAAGCCACTGAATCTTGATAAGCTCCTTTACCCATCAGAAAGTTCAAAATGTCAGGCTTGAAGCTGTGAATTCAACACGTGGCGTCATGTTATCCTCTTTCGAATTTTTGGTTTGGTATACGCTGTAGTCAAGTCGTACTTCAATATTCAATATTTAACGCCATTATGAAAGGGCCAGCACTCTCATAGGTTTGCAGTGATCCATCTTAACATTTTTTTAAAAACACATGTTATTTTTTACAAAGTCAGTTTTAAGACTGTCAAACAATCCCTCTAAAGTTCTGAAAAAATACATTTTCCAAGGACAATCTCAAAACTTTTTTCGTTTTTTTTTCCTTCATTTCCCGCTTAGTAGTTAGTTTATTTACAGCAAGTAACTCAATCAATCAATGAATCATCCTCCACGTAAAAGAAAAAAAAACTTTAAGTGGAAAGTAATCACTTTCTCTGGAATTCTCTTCTTTTATTTTTCTGTGTGTTACAAACTCACCTCACAAATTGAGAATAGATACGAAAAAAAAGTGTAAAAGAAAATATTTCCACCCTTGGACGCATGGAACGCATTTTTTGGGGGAAAGCGAAAAAAAAAAGAAATAGGCCACAGAGACCCCAGTGAGAGTCCAAAGGTTTTCCTCTTCATTTTTTTTTCTGTCGACTGTGAGTTTGCTTGTCTATGGTGAGTAAGCCAACGCAGTTTGTATCTATTATCTTTATAGGTATAGCAGATATAGAGATATATTTGTGTATTTATTTATTTTATCCTGCAATCTGTTGATGATGGCATACAATTGTCATTTGGATTTGGTTATTTGGGTTAGATACTTTTGTGGTGATATTATTAAATGGATGCCGGTTTGTTGTTGACTTCGGCTTTTATTTGCTTTTTTGGTTTGCAAATGATTTTGGATGGTTTTAATGGAATTTTTGTCGTCTAAGGGGGTGAGAGAAAAATATATGTACATGAAGTAGGGCGGAGTTGCGACATTAAAACACTTAAAATCTGGTGTAATACTTAGTTTCAAGTTCAAAATGATTTTTAAGGAGAATTGAACGGCTAAGAAGAATTTAAGGCAAAACAAGAATTAAACGCAATAGGACAGTAAGATTTTCTTTATGAGGGTGGTTGTCAAGTGTATATAACCGTTAGCCCACATTTTTGCCGTCTAGCCTACACAATTATCGATGGGAAATATCTTACCTCGCATTATGCCGCGTTGCTACTCATTTCAGATCATTATCTTGAGAGAACCTTCCTGGAAGACTAATTTGAGAATTTCTCGGAATAAATGTTAAAATTTTTCGAAAAAAACAAAACTTTCTGGCCTACATTTGTTCCTTTTAAGGACCGTTTCTGAGTATAGGTTAAGTTCGTAGACCGGGATCAGCAGAGACGGATGACATTACTGGTAGGGATACCATAAGCATGACCGGACTTCTAAACGTTTCTGAGAATAAATTTACACAGGTCCTATAAACATTTGCAATTAATTTAAAATTTAATTATTGGTAGAATATCTAAACAAGATTTTAATTATCGAATAATTTCTGAACAAGGTGAATTGAAGCATTGATCTAGCAAAGAAAATAAGATTTCAAATAGTATTTGGGACAGGTAGAGCGAACGAATGCACAATTTTTGAAGGTGCGACACAGTTATGGGAATCGCTTACCCTTAAGTGGAATGGACGAGTGTAAAGGGACGTCAAATAACTTGTTAGCTATAAACAGAGTCAGCTGAAAAGACTATCGGGTTAAGGTTCAGGACTGTTTTAAGAATGAAAATATGGAAACACACAAAAACATTTTAATCTTAACGCCCACCACTAAGACGGGGGGAAACTTCTCTACCATCTTATTAACATAAGAAGATTTCAGACAAAGAACTTGGCAAAACGATTGCTGTCACCGCTTACAATTAAAACAAAAAATCTACCTTGACAAAGATAGTTCAGATGTATTACCGCCTTTCAGCAGGCCAGATCGGAGTGTCGTATCAGCTTATTAGTCGTACAACGACCACACATTTAATCAGCAGCTTCTTTAGGAGCTTTAAATTATTGTTATGCTACGTATGTACATATGTTGTTAATAGCGACATATGTACATATGTTAATTCCGCCACTGGTACAATGACTGACACTGTTGTTCTTCTCTGTTCGGTGAATGTGTGGGGCCCACCAAATGTTCGAGGTTGAGAAAAATGATGCAAATGAGGCAAACAATATTCGCCCAATGGTCAAGTATAATGCTCAGATCTGGTCTGGTGCACAAAAAATTTCCTGCCGTACTCAACAAAAGAATCAAGACTGTTGGTAGTTACGTCTGCGCAATGCTCAAGGTCTTAGGCAACGCTGTGCTGAGCGGCTCCCTGCGATTCATATCGTTATTTGGGTTGTTGTTTACAGGTTTCCTAAGTAATTTTTTGGACAGTGTCTAGCATCACTAGGGCTTCCTAACTTACCTATTATGGCAAAGATATGGAAAAGCAATAGATAATTAATACATGTATAGCTGCGCGACAGCTCGGGATGAGTATAGCTGCTCGCAACAACTTGCGTCTTACATTTGTCGCACGAGTGAAGAGGACCTACAATTTATTGTCGCCTAGGAACGGAAAATTGAGAAGCTTTTTCATTGCCTGGCAAGAGGTGGTGCCTCGAGAAATATTCGGTAGATATGGCTGGGGCTCGAACCTATGCAGCTCGCACAGCAGTTCATCGCACTGAGCACTGAACCACGGCTACCTTGGGTTACCTACATATACCTGCAGTATAAGACCAGTTACAGCCGTTTCCTTTGAAGATAGGGTTGGTATTGTTTTTGAAGGTAATTGTCATGGTTTCTCGTAGGCTCTACTCATTCCTAAGTATGTATGTATGTCTTCGTACCATTTGATGATTATTGGAAAAATATGTACATACATACATAAGTGGACAAGTCAAGAATCCTTAAGCATAACAATACGATGATGACAATGGAATAAGTAGGTGCTATGGTATCGTCTTACTCCATCCAGCAAAAATGTAGGTTTCCCTTGGCGAATTTGGTTGAGAAAAAAGTAAGAAGAGATTCTAATTTTGTTAGATACGCTTCATAGAACGTCTTTAAAAAGTGCAATTTTACTGTCAAAATTCAATGACTAATACGCAAAAAAAATGGCGAGGACATCCCCTGTCGAAAATATCCCGTATTTGACCCAAAAACGAAGAAAAATGAAAAATGGGATGGACCGGGACGGTATGGGGTTTAATCAAGAAGATACAACTTGCTACGCAGCACATGATAAAATCACATTATTGTTATCCATTTTCGAGAC
Organism: Matsumyia berberina; assembly: GCA_917880715.2. NCBI lineage: Eukaryota > Metazoa > Arthropoda > Insecta > Diptera > Syrphidae > Matsumyia > Matsumyia berberina. The sequence continues at coordinate 56,486,580 of OU862870.1, forward strand.
TTGTATGTTGCCTTTTTTGATTTGACGCAGTTAATTTTTTTGTTTTTTGCAGACCTACGCCAACAACCTCCAGATGATTGAAGGAGCTCAAGGGCACCAACATCCAAGCAAGTAAAAGCACAATTATACGAAAAAAAAGATGGAAAACTTCCACAAGAGGAGGGAATAATGTGAAAGAAGCTGAGGAGGGTATTTGGCTAGTACTGTGTTCCACACATAATTCGCAAGCCTTGAGTTTATTTCAAAATCAACAAACCATGAATGTTCTGGTTATTTATGGTTTTATGGAAAAAAGCAAATTGCACATCTCTTATTATCTTGAATGACAGACCCTATGTAGGTAAATAAAATTTAAATGCTTCGAAATATGACAAATGATCGATTAAAGTATCCATGTTGGTATGTAATTTTTTATTGCTCTAGTCGTCAATTTACAACAAGTAACAGATAATTGGTTGTGTTAGCTCCTTAAGAGATTTCTGTCAAATACTCTGAGCTAAAGCCTGGACGATAGATAAAAACTTTCACACTTCCCTGTCGAATGTTCCAACTTCTGTAGACAAAGTTTTACCCCCCAATTGAGCAACAAAACCAGACATTAGTCAAGACATTAATAAAGTTCACTAAACCCAGTCCAAAATGTCGCCCTTCAAGAGTCTCTTCTCTCCACGCCATGCATATTCCTAATCGTAGACACTTTATTCACACCAATCAAGCGCTCTGACATTTCTCAAAACGCACCTACTTACTAAACGAAAACATCCAAGTCTCATTAAAATCGCATAAAAATAAAACTTTGCCGTCGTGTCAAAGATGTGCGTCCCGCTCTCCTCAATTCCCGGCCAAGCACTATACCTACACATGCCTCATACATGCTACGTTACGTCAACTTTTATGTTCCTGTTTTCGACATAACTCCCTCCAGTCCGCTCTGGAAAATTCACGTCTACATTGCCTAATTTCGCCCAAATGAGAATCAATAAAATTTCATTCTCTGTCTATCATAAAACAAAAAAAATTGCCGAAAAAAACATTCTCCAAATTGTTGGAATTACATTTTCATAGATTTTCATTTTGGAAAAAAGCAAAAAAAAAAAAAAATCCATCAAAACCAAAACAAAAACAAATAAAAATAATAATTTTTGCCACACAACCACTTGAATTTTCCACGACACACATGAGCGACGGAAAATTGCCAGTATCTGTGTATCCGTGCGAGGGAAAAACTATAAAATCCTCCAACAGAGCATTGGTGGGTGTACGAAAATTCTCCAATTCCATGGGGAAGTGAGCAAAATAACCAAAAAGAAGGCTAACAATCATCAATATCACCAACATACTCTATCCGCCGAGTTGTTGTTGTGGTGAAAAATCATTGGGGCGGTACCACCACAGAGAGTGCGTTGGAATTTCAATTCCATTCTCGTCATATCCTTCTTCTTCATTGACTTACCAATATTCTACAACAATCTTCGTTGGTGAAACTTAATTTTGGGGATAATTTTTCATTCTTACGTTCCACATTCACTGTGGGCTAAAAATTATTCTTCCAACGTGAATTCATTCAGGGATTTCCCCTATTTTTCTTCGCCACAATGTGCTGACATTGGAATTTCTGAATTTCTCCTGCTTCCCTAAGAAACTCACCACATTCTCGTCACACAGATACTCCACACAGGTGTGTATCAGAGTACAATCACTTGTTCCTTTCGATTTACATTCGCTAATTTTTTTTTTTTTCGAAAAGGCACGAAATTTTTTTGCCCTTCATCATCGATCACAAATTTATTAAATTTTTCTTTTATGAGAAAATGATTGGCGTTACAAAGAGAAAAAATTGGAGACAAGAAAATCCAGATAATGTATCTGAAAAAAAAATTAATACAGCAGTTCAATGTAATTGTTATAGTTTTGTTTATATCTTCTTGTTCGTGTGTTTCCTTCTTTTTATTCTCCTTTTGTTTACATTATCCACGTTGCTTCTGGTAAGCCAGAGAGCGGATTTGTTATTACGAGTATGTACGGAATCGGAATCTATTTATAGGACAGGCACTAGCAATATGTTTGGTCTGTTCAAATCTAAACATTTAATCCATTGAATTCGATGGTATGATGCATCAGATCTTGATAGTTGGAGAGGGTGAAAGAGCGAGTGAAGGAGGGGATAACCATAAGGTAATTGAACCGGATTATCGTGTTCGAAATTGGGATCAAGATTTTAAAATTAGATAAGATGTCTGAAAGACCCAATTGAGGATTAGCGCGAGGTACTTGTACATGCGAAGGAGTTGCTACTGTGGAAGGAGGTGTGTTTAAGTAGGAAAATTTTGCAAGCAGAGAAGGTGTTCCGAAGGAAGAGATTTTAAATCGAAAGTGATACATAAACATCCTTGTTGAAAATTCTGAGAATTTCAGAACGAAACTCGGTGACACATGGTAACATAGCTATAATATTGGGGTAAACGCAGCTTGCTTCGCGAATAATATGTAGAAAGTCGATTAGACAAGTTAAAAAGTTTGAGTAGGTCGTGTAGGAGTGAGGGAAGACAATAGTTACCTACTACCGCACACCTCATTAGGTGAGAAATATTACGTTCAATAATAATGTGGTCGCCGGTTCAAGCCCCAGCCATTTCCACCGAACATTTTTCGCGGCACCAGCTCTCGTCGGGGAACGCCAAGCCTTCCGGAGTATAATCTGTCATGGAAGAGCTTCTCAATTCGCCGTTCGGAGTCGGCAATAAATTGTAGGTTCTTTCCATTCGTGCGAAAAATGTAACACGCACAACATGAATGGTTGAGAGATGCTAGGCCTCGGCTCATCCCGAGCTGTCGCGCCATTTATTAATTAATTTCTTCAGAACGATTTGTCTAGTCTGTAATGACGAGGAAAAGCATGATGACATATTGCACTTTTTCTTGACCTTGCGACAACACTTTTTTGAAGGCTTAAGTCTTCGCAAGACTTCGCAACTTGTGCAAATTTTTAAGAACTTTACAGTGGTTCCGAAACCTACAAATTATAGGTGTTTTTTGTGAAAAACTACATCCATTTAGGCATCAGAATAGATGTGCATTCATCTAAGTATGACACGAGGAAAACGTAAGAAACACTTTTCCGTGACTCAATGGATTGGTCTATCTGTGTATTCTTTACTGTGCCTTTACATTACCCCGTATCGAGCTAGCTCACGATTAATACCCTTACATCTATCGATCAACATAAAAACAAAGTACTGCCTAGCCTTGGTAAAAAAAAAAAAACAAAAAAAGATGGGTGTGACTAGTATAACAATAACACATTCAAATAAATAAGCAGCTAACGCGAGGACTAAGTCAGGTCAAGGCTTAGCTTCTTTTGCCATTTTTGCTGTCCGTTTACAGTTTTTATGGCCGACTTCGAACGAACAAATTCTACTCCTGGAAGTTTGCCGAGAGATGACATCCTGAAAATTATGCTCTGAGTTGATTGCTTTTCGCTATTTTAATATTCGAAATGCTACTTGAGCCCTACATCCAGTTCTATGCTGAAAAAGACTGTCTCTGCTAACGTGCAGATGGCTCACGATATGATCGATGCATGGTTTACTAGGAGTGAACGTTCGGTCAGTCCTTTGAAAACTGAAGTTTTTCTTTTAATGAGAAGGAGGATTGTGACTTCGTGGAGTCCGAAAACACTAAATTTAACTACTCGTTAGGCAAGTATGCCTCTGTTTTCCAAGCAGACAATTTTGCTATCCTAATGGCCACCGACTATATTGTAAAGAATAGGAGGAGGAGTCGAAGCATTTGCACCGGCAGTGATAGTCAGGCTGCGCTTAAGACCTTCCTCAACCCTTTAACCACTTCCAAAATAGTTTAAAAATGCAAGAACTCTCTGCATTTCGTCGCAAAGATAAACTTTTTGACTTTTGTCTGGGTCTCAGGTCACACTGGGATTCCTGAAAGTGCTATCTTCGATGAGATTTCTAGATAAGGCTCAGAGGATGATTTCTGAGGACCTTAACTTGCATTGGGTCTTCCTGGGTCTTCGGTCAGGGCCGAAATTCTAGAAAATAGGGTGTGATAATCTAACTATAACTCCAAGAACTTACATTAAGAAAATTGTGATTAAATCATTTACTAACATCCAATAACTTCTTTAGAAAGAGTGAAGTGTATTCCTTCATTTTTTTTTCGATTCCCAATCAAGTAAATATTTGAAAACTCCTATTTGCCGCCATGATTAAAAACTCTAAAGCTCAACATTTTGCGCTATTGCGGTTTTTCTTACCTAACTTTTTCGAAAAGTAACTAAATTGGAACTCTCAGATCAATAGAATTACTAAAGGTACGAGCAGACAGTATTCAAAATTCGCATATATTTATGTATCAATTTTGCATCATCATATGCGACTCTCGTTCTTGCAAATGCTCTCAAACCGTTTGCGGATGATATGCGGTACCCAGATCGCAAATCAGTATGTATATCTATATATCCAAGCACCACGCTCGCAAATGCATTTGCAATTTTTGGAACAAAAGTCGCGTATCATGTGAGCATATCTATATGAGAGTTTGCGAGCATTGCCATGCATATAGAAGTTGCGACACATTTGCGAGTTTTTTCTTGACGACAACACTCGCATATGGTGGTCGCCGTGGGTCGGTGGTTAGTGCGTTAGACAGCTGAACGAGCGGCGTGGGTTCAAGCCCCATCCAGGAACACCGAACATTTTTCGCGGCACCACCTCTCGTCGGGTAATAACAAGCCTCTGGGAGTATAATTTGTCGGCAATAAACTCTAGGTCCCTTCCATTTTGTGCAAAATATGTAACACGCTCAACATAAATGGTTGCGAGCAGCTGGGACTTGGCTCATCCCGAGTCGTCCCGCCAGCTATTTTATTATTAGTAGCACATATACATATGTATGTATGTATAAGCGTCTTTCCTTCTGCTTGTAGCTTAAGACGCTAATCCCATCTAGGTATGCAGTGGGTTTGACCCCTTAAGAGAATTATTGTTTGTATATCACCTTCAGAAGACCTCGACCAACACATGCCGTTGTTTGGTAGACCAAATCTTAGGAAAAGTCTTCCAACTCCAGCGACTACAGCTTTAAAGATTAAACTTTCACACACTCTTAAAACCCCACTGGTGATATTTGTCAAGAAAGTGTCAGTTCACTGCGCTATTAGTATCCATCTCTATTGAATAACATTGTTCTTCCACCCATTGACAGCTCACTCCAGACTCAATGGGTTTGTTTTGTCGCCCGTGCATTAGTAATAATTTTAATGAATCCATTTCGTGGAAAGTCCATTACCACATGTCCTCCTCCACTGACACCACCACACTTCAAGTCTGAGAAAATGTATATAAATACTCGTCGCCATCAACACCCTCACTCTCTCTCTCTCTCTCTGATTCGCAATGACAACAAAGTCGCCCTCAAACAACGGATACTGTCGACAAAATCAAGATATATCTCCCGACATTATGAAGAAAAACAGCTCAAGCTGAAATAAATTCCATCGAAGGTGATATAGTGCCACAGGATATTGCTTTGACTCCCCCGCTCTCGTTTCTTTTTTGACAAACGAATATAAATATTCGAGTTTATCACTGCGCAAATCCTCCCTTCGTCTAACATTCGATTTGAATTGTATCTAGTGCAAATAATAAAATCAAGGATAATACGTCCTTTGGTCGACCACTCACCAGTGCATGGGAATGCAAAACTGTGACTTCTTGCGCTCAAAACTGTGTGCGTGCTAAATCAACAGTCAGTGACCCCTTAATCCGAGTGCTCACCCAACATCCTGATGAAGGAGAAACTAGGACAATGCTTGTTCTCGCATAATGTCCTTGTTCGTATCTATTATTGCTTTCCGCTACAGCGGATGCTTGTTGTTTTTGTGAAAGTAATATTCGATGGTGTATTAGAGTGTCACATCCATAACCCAGCAGGGTTTTGCCTTTAAAAACTATGCATCTTCCCGCATCCTAAGCGTGTGTGTGTGTGTGTGTTTGGTCCTCCCACGTTCTCTGGCCCGAGTTGTCCCTTTTGGCATTGGCATTAACCCGGCGATATAATTAAATTTCATGTTGTACAATGCTCCGAGGAAAGTTCATTAAAATTATAATTTCAAACGTTCGGCTCCGGGTATTACGGCAGCGTGAGCGAACAATGACAACTCGAAGCCCAGAATGGCGCCATAGTTGTCCTTGTCGTATCGGTAGAGTAGTTGTAGGTACGAGTAGTCATAGTCATAGTCGTTGAGCTCAAAAATACTCTCATGTAGTATGCTAAGGATATGACATTAAAAAGTTTTCCGGTTCGTATGATTTCCTTTCCGCATTTTTCGCTTTTTTTCCTGTTGCACTCCTCTGCTTCTCTTGTGGAGTGAAACGACGAAACATAACAGGATGATGAAAATTAATTTTATTTATTGTAGTTTTCGAAAAGTTGTCCTTTTTTTAAAATACGGTGGAGTGAGATACGAGACAGAAAAGCAGCAAGTAAAGTTGCTTTATGTGGACAATAGTAATTAGAAGTGATGGGCTATAAGTGTTGTAGGAAATCTCAGAGTTGTATTGCCAAAGGACGGACGAGGGGCTAAAGAGTTTAGAACTGTAGAGGTCAGCTTTGAACACTTTCACATGTCACGTTAATTAGTTTAACATTTTTCAAGGGACGTATGGAATTAGTAATGAAAGGTCTTATGTTTATGTTAAGCTAATAGCTTCGGAGGACATTCAAAGGTTTAGTCTATTAAGAAGAAGTTCCCCTTTCCAAAGACAAATTCTGATGAATGGGAGGGATTTTAGAAATTTTTAGGAGAAGAAGTTTGTTTATTACCTTCTAACGAAAGGTCAGAGACTTTTGCTATTCAGGAAAAAGATTCTTCTTTAAATTAATGCATGAGCAAGTAGAATACAAATACACACAATACATGCGAGGTAATAACTCTAAGAGGCTTGACCTTTTCGCTGTCGTATGGCACGATATACTCGAATTATATGATTCCGCTTAATGCCTTGGCAAAGACTTGAATTGAATATATAAGAGGCATTACACATCTTACCTTACCCAAGCAATTCACTAGGTCATCTCACTTTCTAGGCTTCTGCTAAACATTTTGCTTTCCAAATGTTTCGATTGCTTTTGGTGGTTTTTTGGACTGGTTTTGCTTCTAAGGTGAAAAACACTAGATTTGTGAATATCACTTACCTTACATTGAGGTATTTCTGGCCTAACCTCGATCTGAAGGGAACAAAAAGATTCAATAATGCATATGCTTTAAGAATAGGTGTCCCCTTTAAAGATTTACATTACAAGTCTTCCATCCGAATTGGCATTAAAAATTCTCGGAAGCACTTTGATGAAGATCTTAGTGACCTTAACAGGCTTGATACTTTCGAAACAGAGAGGTTCTTTTTCGGGTTATACAAGTTTCCAGGTGCTCTTGGTGTATGTCACTAGCACAGCGGGGATAGTGACACTGTAATACTGTACTCAAGCACTGTAGTGTAAATGAGTGAAACTGTTTTAAAAGGTTGTTATGCATCTTTGAATTAAGAGAATCATTTAGCATGGCTTCTACACTAGAGGTAGTCCAGAAAACTTGGTGGTCAAACCAAACTATGAAGACGCAAAATGTCACATCCTGCACAGAAGCTAGAAAGAGAGGGAACCTTTGATAGTACTGCCGAAAAGTACTTCCTACACGAAACCACCTCCGATAACGGATTTAGGCTGATTGACTTTGCTGCGGGGCGAAATGTTGTCATAGCTACTACGCGGTTCCCCCATCTCGATATGCACAAAGGAACATGGAGATCTCCTGATCAATCAACCGTCAACCAGATTGACCACATTGCGATCGACGCAAGGCACTCCTCCAGTATTATGGATGTCCGAACGTTCCGAGGGGCCAACATTGACTCGGACCACTACCTTGTTGTAGCCAAGGTACGACTGCAAAAATCCCGAACACCGCCAAAACAACGAAATACTGTGAGGAAGTTTGATGTCGGACGACTGCAATCGCCCGAGACCACCAGATCCTTTTCCGATCAAGTCTCTTTCAATCTCTTAAGATGTAGCATGCCGCCAGCGTCAAGTGGTGAAGACCAGTAATAACATTGCCAAAAAGCCATCAGAGATGCCGCGCCTCCGATATGCAAAGTTTCATTCGGTCACCGCAACGAAACCCCTGGTTTGACGACGAGTGCCAACAAGCACTCGTCTCTATACAAAGCGGCGCTGCATAGAAGGACCAGAGTTGCTCGCGAGCTTTACAAGCAGAAGAGGAGAGACGAACACCGGCTTTTCAGGAGAAAGAAGAAGGAGCATGAGAAGCGAGCGATCGAGCAAATAGAGAAATGCTACAACAGGAATGAGGTTTGGAAGTTTTTCCAAAGGGTAAAAAAAACCTGTCAAGGCTGCAGAGCCCGGACCGAAGCCTGCAAGGATGAACAAGGGAACATCGTAGTAGAATCGCAGTCGATGCTGAGGATATGGAAGAACTACTTCTATAGACTGTTTAACGGCGACGATGAATCAAATACCGCTCTCAGGCAGAATGAACCATTCAACTTGGATGACGAAGACCAACATTTCTGTCTACCCGACCTGGACGAAGTGAAGATAGCCATATCTAAACTTAAGTCCAACAAAGCTGCTTGAGCTGACAGCCTAGCTGCCGAGCTGTTCAAAGCGGCAGGCGATGACTTAGTAAGGAGAATGCACCAACTCATCTATACAAAATGGTCGGAGAAAAGTATGCCCGATGAATGGAATCTCAGCATTGTTTGCCCGATCCTCAAGAAAGGAGACCCTCTGAATTGCGCCCACTACAGAGGCATCCGTCTTCTTAGCATAGCCTAGAAGATCCTACCTGCCTTGTTAAGTGAACGCCTGAAGCCATTCGTCAACAACCTGATCGGTCCATATCAGTGTGGCTTCAGGTCAGGAAAGTCCACCATCGACCATATATGCACACTGCGGAAGATCTTGGAAAAAACCCAGAAACTTCAAATCGATACGCACCACCTTTTCATCGATTTTAAGGCCGCGTATGATAGCATTTATAGAGACGAGCTATACAGAGCCATGTCTAGTTTTTGGATCCCTGCCAAACTCGTCCGTTTGTGCAGGATGACGACGGAGAATGCACGCTACTCCATCAAGTTCGGTCAATACCTCATCGAGACCTTTGATGTCAAGAAAGGATTTAGAAAAGGTGACATGCTTTCATGCGACTTCTTCAATATCGTTCTTGAAAGAGTTGTGCAAAATGAAAGCTGTGAAGCCACGATCGGATACGCCAACGATATTGACATAAGCGGAAGAACGCAGCAGGAGGAGGAGATACAATGAAGAGATGTAAGGGCTGACAGCGACATCGTCAGAAGAGTGAAGCTCCAACGACTGAGGTGGCTGGGTCATGTAGAATGGATGGACAACAATGCTCCGGCCCAGAAAATCTTTGAATCCACACCCGCTGGGTAAACACTACGATGTTAAGCCGGTCGCTTAGAAGAGTATGGGATAACACGACATGCTGTCAGGTCCGGCCGGCCCCGGAGCAGCCGTTCTGCTGAGAATATCGCAGCTTTGGCTGAAGATGTCCTAGAGGGCCCCGGAGTATCGACCAGACGACATGCCACGCAATTGGGCATTAATCGGCAGTTTTTACAGAGAATTTTGGTGAAAGACTGTAAGATGTTCCCTTATAAAGTGCAGACAGTGCGTCAGCTGTTAGCTGTTGACCGCCAAGCACGTATAACCTACGGTCAAGCCATCCTGAATCTCGACCACGAATGAGAGAACTTATCATCGAAAATCATCATGAGCGACGAGGCCCATTTCCATCTCTGTGGATATGTGAATAAGCAAAATTATTGTTTCTGGGGCACCGAAAATCCGCGCATAACCCACGAAGAGCCATTATACCCGCTCAAAGTTACTGTATAGTGTGACAACCGGCGCAGTAGAGAAAGACCGCGACTCAGGTGACGTACGCAAGTGGAAGGGAACCTTAACCAACTTGACGTACGAAACTGGAGGGCTAAAAATTGAGCTGACTGGAGACGCTTGTTTGTTGAACCCCAGGACCACCCCGGACTGGGGTGTTACTTAAGTAAGTAAGTGATGGCAGTTAGCTTCAGGATGCAATATGGTTGGTGTATCAAAAATTGTGTGAACAAGTTTACAAACTCAATATGAAGCTATGCTTTGAAGTCTAGTTCCACAAAATAAGGGCAGTACGTTAAATGACTTGGTGAATAAGAAATCTAACATCTTTAAGCCTGTATATCTCACTAGTGTTTGTATGAAAATTACTGAAAACATATATTGACGAAAGTTGTTATGCCTATATCAAGTCCAGAAGAACATCATTAGTGTCGATAACATCTCGACGAATTCTACTGGTAGCACGTCTACCTTCTACTTCTTGTTTCAGGCACTTAAATCTGACTTGCGCCCGAAATCGAGCATGAGAATGTCCTTGCAATTCAATTTGTCCTCTTGAGAAATATGAAAAAAATTTCGAAAAATATTTTAAATTCACAGTCTTCCATGTTGATCACACGACAGGACATGCACCCATTCCCACTTTATAGATATTTCATGCTGTTGTCACTTTTATTAACATAACCCTCTTGTCTGCAATGATGCAATCCTCCTTCAATAGTCGAAAGCGCATGAATTATTTTCCATGCCGACTTGGTTTCGGAATATTTTGACAAGGAATGTGTTGAAAGGATTAGAGATGCTAGTCCATGTAACCCTAACCCATTCATCTATCTCGCAAACGATCTCCCCTGCAAGTTGGACATTACCCGGTATCATCTTCAAATTGTACAGAGCTCTCTCTGCCTTCGGCAGACATAGAGATAGATAACCTTTCCCGGGGGCAAGATTGCGATACATTATTTTGAAACGCATACGATGTCCTTTTATTCTTATTCATCACTACTCCTGGAAAGTGGTCTTCGTCTCCACTGGCAGTCACCTAGGTTATTGTTGTTATTATTGTCCGCACAGAGTCGAGTTGATGGAATATCTTATTCATAGTCGATGCTGGTGTGTGCTTCACACGTGTATGTGTTCGTAGAAAGTCCACCGCATTACATGGAAATGAACTTTATGTTTCGACAAAGATGTCTTTTTCTTTATTTTGGTCCTTTGGTCGTTTTGGGAACCAATTTTTTCAGTCTCCCTCTGCCCGCAGCTCCTTCAAGGACGAAAATAAAACTTGTCCCAAAAATAAATCATATTTTCAATCTGGAAAATGTAATTCTATTTGAATTGAAAAATATCCTTCGAAACAGGGATACGCTATGCTTTCTTCTAAATACGTACCAACCCCCCCAACCTCGAGCGTAAATTCTCCAAATGTTTATGAATGTTCTTAAGTAGGGGTCCCATGAATGGTGGGGGGTTGGCTGGCATACGCATGTGACCAGTGGGGGAGGTTGAAATAATTTTTCCATAGAAATCCTTGAATTCGACCAGCACAACTGTCCGAGGGTTAGTAAATTGATACAGAGCGAAAAGAAATCTCAATTTAAAGGCAAAAAAAAAAATGAAAATAAATATTAGAGAAAGAGAAAATGAGAGATGAATGGAGGACAGACACACATCACAACTGAAAGGGAAATGGATACGCTTCCGATTCGTCCATTTCTATTCAATCTTTAAATATTTGATTAATATCAAAGCGAAAGAGATGTGTGTTCAAAGTCCTTTTCAGTTTTATTGCCTTTTTTTTGCTGGTTTAGTAAAATAGCAATAAATGTTTGGCTTGCGGGTGGGAAGGGAGACACAAAACAATAACTATAAATATGTCAAGGAGAAGCCCTTATGTATGAAGGACTCTCTCTCAGTTGAACCGGATTGAAGCGGTCCACCACACAGAGTAGCTATCAGTGAGATTTAAAATTGGGAACGCGTAATTCGAAGGACATAAAGGGAATTTATGTTTTTTTACGACTTGCTCTGCGGGGAGAGTGGAGTTGGATTTTGATGGGTAGATTATCTATTAGTTTAAACGTAGACAGGTAACCGATTTCATAATTTTATGGGCGGGACTGTCAGGAGTTTAATGGTTTTACGAATGGGAGTGCTTTACAGAAGCAAATAGTTTCCAAGACTGCATTTCTACAAGGTGGCGCAAAAGACATCACCTTATCGGAAGATGCTATAATTTTTGCAAATGGCGGCAAATGTCAATTATACTTTGACATTTGTGAAGTAAACAGATACAAAATACACGTCAATATGACATGTATCGCTATACTCCTAAAAAACGCGGAATAATTCGAATAATTCGTCGATTGTGTTGACACATCGTGAATTTCGGCGCAGATTTCCCGGTCATCCGACACAGTGGGTAAACACTACGATGTTTAGCAGCTCGCCTAGAAGAGTATGGGATAACACGACATGCTGTCAGGTCCGACCGGCCCCGGAGCAGCCGATCTGCTGAGAATATCGCAGCTGTGGCTGAAGATGTCCTAGAGGACCCCGGAGTATCGACCAGACGACATGCCACGCAATTGGGCATCAATCGGCAGTCTTTACAGAGAATTATGGCGGAAGATTGTAAGACAGTGCGTCAGCTGTTAGCTGTTGACCGCCAAGCACGTATAACCTAGGCTCAAGCCATCCTCGAGAACTTTTCACCGAAAATCATTATGAGCGATGAGGCCCATTTCCTCTCTGTGGATATGTGAATAAGCAAAATTATTATTTCTCGGGCATCGAAAATGCACGCATAACCCACGAAGAGCCATTATACTCGCTCAGAGTTACTGTATAGTGTGCTGTTTACGCTGGAGGCGTCATCGGAACTTATTTTTTCGAAAACGCCAAACGAATATTGTGGACGGCGAGCGCTACAGAGCCATGCTCAACGACTTTCTCCTTCCTCAATTGGATGAATTGGGACTGAAAAACATGTAGTTCCAACAGGATGGAGCAACGGCGCATACTGCACGAGCCACAACCGAAATTCTGAGCTGTATTTCCGGGTCGCCTAATCTGTTGCTTTGGCGATTTGCGCTGGCCGGCAAGATCGCCTGATTTAACCGTTCCAGACTTCTTCTCTATGTCAACAAGCCTCAGACTCTTGAAGCCCTCAAACAGAATATCCGTCAAAAATGCGAGGACCTATCGCCGGAAGTTCTGGCAAGAGTGATAGAAAATGCCATATATCGGACCCGAATGGTCATCAATTCTGGCGGAGGCCACTTTTCATTTTCATTTAATGGTCATTTTCTCGATTTAATGGAAACAATTTAAGACATAAAATAAACGAAATCCAAAAACAAAACCAAAGTTTTTTATTCATAAAAAAATTACAGCCATAGAACATCGGCCGACAATTTTTCCGCACTCTGATATATTTGTGGGCAATATAGGGCTAAAATGGAAGAGGAATCGATCCATCGATCACTTCATGGAGTCAAGGTCTTGCTGTGTTTTGGACACAATTTTTTTCAAACCGTTGCAGGAATGTTTGTATATGATTGTCAGCAACCGTACACAATAGGCACAGCAGAGGTATATACTACATAATTATTGCATGCGCATGCAGGACTACTGCACTACTCGTTAAACCCTACTTGCCTCATTTAAGCCCACAATTTAGGTGTTATGGCCAACCCAACCGTAGGTAATATATGTGACTGATTTAGTTTCAATTCCTCAAAATATTCGAGTATATTCCCTTACTCCACAAAGGACACCCTTCCCTGATGAATATTCAATTCCAAAGAGGCCTTTGGTTTATTAAACACACACATCCCTTCCATATTTCGCATCGGAATGTTTAATATTTTTGAATTTTTTACTTCAATGAATATCCTTGAGTTGCCGTGTTGTTGTGTTGAAGTAACAAGACACACACGCACACATATAAATACTGTTCACTTTTACAAGGACATGTCAATATATCAAAAGAGTTTGTGCAATCAACTTTTGAATGCATGTGCAACAGTTTCAGGAGTGAAACCCAGCCCACCCTCATCCTCGAGTCAAGGTGCGTTTATTGAAAAGCAACTCTGGTTGTAAGGACCCGAACTGCTATAGACCGACCTTCTTTTGAATATCCGTTCGAAAACTGCAGACATTTCATAAGGTGCTCGAACACACACGTCAAAAGTGGTTTCTTGGTAAAATGTTGATGAAATCTGTTTCTCTGTTGAACATGTGACATTTGTTCTTAACAAATATTTGCTGTTCGCAAAGTGATTGATTGAGGATGCAGTTCCTTTTGATTTCCAACAAACGAAACAAGCGCATGGTAGTAGTTGGAAAATTTAATGAATTTTTCAACTGACTTTATGAATCGTTGTGCGGGTTTTGAAAAGCGAGGGGAAAAGTATTCCAGTAAAGGTGTAGACTAACAGCCAGGCAAGGGACAATCGAAGAACCAGGCTTAGAAGCTATAACCAGTGGCAAATGCATCAACAAAATTACAGAATAGATGAAATGGCAAAGACAAGGCGAGGGAGCCTTCTGCACATCCAAGTCGTTCTGTGGTACATGACGCAGACCGTGGCTTAAATTCAAGATTGAGTTGAACACTTAGTCTATTGGCTGCTGGTCGAGACATCAACTTATTGGACATTGCGTCATACAAAAAAAAAAAAAAATTAAGAGGAGAGATACTTAAGAGTTTCGCTGATGAATCGAATGAGTCGCAGCTTCATAGGTTTCGCCCACCACCTTCCTTATCCACCTTCTGACAACTTCAATATTATATGTATTACAAAATACATTACTACCGCACACAGGAGTAACCGTCACCAATCATCTCAAGTCCGTCACACCCACTCTCATACATTCGCGCCATATGCCATTTTGATTAAATCGCATCAATCTGAATCTTAAAAGACTCCATTCGGCGGTGGATGTCATTATAAAATCCACTTCATCAATACCGTTCGTCGGATCAGCAAAATAACATCAAACGAAAAATAGGTTATCCAGTTCGTCGCTCCGAATGGAAGGCCACCCTTCACCCGCAAACGCATTACTTTGATTTGCACCCCAACGCGTTCCAATAAATGCTCAACGTCTAAGCGCCGCGAATATACACAGAACACTTATGCATCACCCACCCCCTCGCACAGCAACAGTAACGAAACGTATGTGACCCTATGTCGCAACGCGACATTTCCCATCGATGTCTGGTCTCATACTTCAATTTCACACGCCGAATTGAACCGCTCACGGACTCGTCGCTGTCGTCGTTCATCACAGGACCAAAGTACGAAGGAAATCGCACAAAAAGAAAACTCAGGACCCGATGGGAATAAATCGAAAACAGTTCGCGTCTGAATGTGTTCGTATCTACGGGGCACATGCATGGATTTTTCTTTTACTGCTCCCGAACGCGAGGAATGAAAACAAATTTGATGAAAATTGAAAAAGGAAATGAAGTATTGATGTATAGACGGAGGGGTGGACGGGTGGAACACACCGGATGGGCTTAAAAAAAAGACTTTCGCCTTCGTTTTAGTGAAAAAATTGAATTTCCAAATCGCTTCTTCACAGTCCTAGGAACAGACATAAATCTCATCCATCGTCCAGGGGGATGGAAGATTTGCCATGTGATGGCGGCCACACAGCTACACCGTGAATGACATGTACCACTTGTGTTGCCCACTTGTGAAATGTAGGTCTACATCCCTGTCAATGGCATAAATCACTAGATTCACGCGATTTTACCATTCGCGCACCCCGTTGACATTTCACAGGAAGCAAGTGCACACATGTGTACAATGTACAGTGTGTGTTGACACTTCTGTCAGTACAAAAAGGGATCATCATCACGGGCTAGCATTTGATGCACATGACAACGTGTCGAACTACTATGAAATCACCATGGCATCAGCAAGGACTGACTCCTTTTTTTCCGTTCCGGGAAAAGCATCAACGTTTATTGATTTTAAGTACTTTCGTCGAGAAGGAGGAGGAGGAGAAGCAGTACTGAGCAGTTATCCTGATGTTATTACCATGTGGCGCAGGATAACAATTGAGTTGGCCATCTAAGCGAAAAGGTTTACTTCTTCTGCTAGCATCCTCGAAAGGCTCTTCAATAAATATTTGATCAAGATAATCGCAATAAAGGATACAGTATGGGAGGCAAAAAGCTTTCCATTGGATTAAGGAACACACTCGCACCTACATATCGTCCTCTCTGTGTTGGATGTGATTTCCTTTGCTATTTGTTTTGCGGAACGATGGTTAGTAAAACTACAGTCGGAAGCCGGTGGTTTGGGCGGCGAAGAACTTAAAATAGAAATAAAGGTAAAACGTGCAAAAAGGTTTTCGCAATCAACATTGAACGGAGCAGAAGGTGTGTGTGGGTGCACTGTCGATGGAGAATTTTCGTACATCGAAGATGACCCTTTTAAGAATATTAAATTGTTCACAGGGATTTGAGTAGTTTCGAATGGATATCTGTGTTGGCATTTTCCTAATTTGTTAGTTATACGTGGGTAATGCAGAGATTTTTGTTTTTTCATCTATTTGGCAAGGTTTAACGGAGAACATCTAATTAATATGGAAAGCGAGGTTAGATTTTACTGGTTGTTGAAACGACATGCAGTGCGAGAGGGATTCAAACTTAACAAATTTTGAATATGGTCAAGGTCGTCCTGAGTAGATCTGTTTCATGATTCGCCGATTATCAAAGTCAAACTAGATATGGAAACTAGTGGAGCTGGACTCCAACCGAAAAAAAGGGTTTCACTGACAAAAGATGGCCCACTCATTCCTTTCAACGCTTACAAATTTTCTGCGAAAAGTGAGAGCGAATAGTCTTCAAATTCAGTGAAGCCTACGTAACACTTGGACAAGTTTCAAGTTTCTAGATATAAACACTCTCACAATAGAAGTTCAACTTTCTCGTGAGTCTCAGGCTCAGAGTCCTAAACAGTGAGTACTGCCTTTTGAAAAAAAAAAAGCTACATTCCATAAGTCTGTCATAATGGGCTCGATAAGAAACTCAATTGGAGGCTGAACAATATTAAGGGATTTGAATAATAGCCTTCGACTTGAACAGAGCATCATCTAGTCCGTCCGCTTTCTGTACTACAGGGTTATCTAATTCGTGGTCCGGATTTGACATCTGTGTTTCAATTACATACGTCAAACCGAACTGTCACTCGAGGCTGTATATGTTTAGTTTAAGGTTTGTCATTTTACAATATGGATAGTTTACCAATTGCAGAAAGTGTTAAAATTGTGAAAACTTACTGCAAAAATAGTGATTCTATAGAAGTTACGTTTCGCGCATTACGAGTAGATTATGGTCGACATAACCGCCCGCTGAGCGTGCTATAGACAAGAATGTAAAAAACTTCGAAGAGACTGGATCTGTTACAGATTTCTTAAGGCCTATCCATCATCGATATGCACAGTCTACAGAAAATATGGCTGCCGTTAGTCAAAGTGTTGAAAACGAATATTCGTCAAGTTAAAGTCGAGTTATTGTCCGATATGTTTCGAAAAGTAATCGAAAATCACCTTGCCAGAATTGAGTACTGCAAGAAGTCCCGTGAAGTAAATTTGAATAACATTATATTTTATTAATAATGGCAGGATCCAAACAATATATTAAAATAAAAAATTGATCGAAATCTAAATCATAAGTGTGTTTTATTTAAACTAACTTTCGGAACCACAAAATGGATGACCCTTTACATCAGTGAAGGTGCTAGCAGTGACAATAGCCGTCCGTGGGACTGCGATGAGGGCAATACCAGGAAGGGATATTACCTTTTTCGGCTAAACCCAGGCAGCAATACAAGCAATTTCTGCTATAAAAATAAAATCAAAGTATGTGAGCTGCTGTCGAGAAGAGCTCAAGGTTCTTGAAACGCAGCACAAGGTAATAATTTGCTGGGTCTCTGGACATGATGATATACCAGGAACGCTCGGAACAAGTCGACACTTTAGTGAACATCCCGTCTTGCACATTTAAGCTCGAAGCGGGAAAAAAGCCTTAAAGGAGACAGAAAGCAGAATGACACCTCTAGATACATGTGTAACCCAAGGTTAGGATTAACAAAATTCTGCAGATTGACAGATAATTCCTATCTACCCTTATAGAAATGATTACAGAGCATAATACCTCATGAAAAAAACTGTGAATAACAGAAGAGAAGGCGTTGTGACTATAAGGAATTTCATGAGGATACAACCCACTTTCTTTGCCACTGCCCACCTAACTGCATCACCTGAGAAATAAAGTCGTAGGACGACACTTTTTCCAGAACATGGCAAAAGATCGAGAGGTATAGGGGGTTCATTTAAGGACCCTAGGCTCGTGACTCTCATAGCGGATAAGTGATTCTTCCAAAAATGAATTGAAGAACTATCCGATATACCGGCGAACCACTCAATTAAATTCATCAAATTCATAGAATAATTTGTATCACAAACGCAGAAGCCGGAATTGGCAGTTCGCGGTTTTGAACTATCTGGATCTGATGGTATTCTGTCCGCACAAATTCAAGGGGACTTTGAGTGTCCCCTTGTGTGGTGAGTGTTAAAAATAAGTATACTGACGGGTACCTTGTGAGGAAACAAATTATATGGTGAAAGTGAATAAACTGTTGAACGTCTTCCTTTTCAAGTCGAGTTCCTTAAAAAGATTATTTTTGAACTTGTAGAGATCCACTTCACAACTTCAGTAATTGTCCGTCCAATATTACTCCCGAGTGATCGCCGTGACAGTCTTTTGTGCTCACCTCCAATTACCGCAAAAAAGGTTGGTAGGTACAAAGCCCACCAAACACAAATGCCCATTGAAACCCTTTAAGCTAGGATTAACTTCAAACAGTCCGCTCTTCTAACAATAATTTCCACAAACACCGATACCCTCCTTTGTGCGGTGCTCATTAAAATTTTCAACCAGGCAACAACCCTCAATAAGCCTAATTAAAACCCACTTGCCGTTCAATATAATCCCATTTCGGGCCCAAATTTCACCAATAATTCCCCCTTTCACAACCAATTAATTGCCTCACTGTGTATTCACTGTGCGTCTAGAGACGATGTGTCTTACAGGATTACGATGACATTAAAATTACACCTGTGTCGACCGTCGACCATCGACCGTAGACCGAAAGCCCCCGAAAGGACTTGTTGTAAACTTCACTAGCGCGCAAAAGAAGTCCCATCACAAAGGACAACTTTTTCGAAAGGCATCCCGTTCTATTTAGCAGTCATTAGCCCACAGCCAGGCAGCCCTCTGTGCACCCTCACATACCCCAATCACCTTTAAAACCAAAATAAATTATAAGCATCAATCATATTCTCTTTACAGGGCACACTCGACGAAAAAATAATGCAAAACATCCCTAAAGCTAAAAACAGACCAGAAACAACAACAAGGACGTCGACAAAAAAAAGCGGTTATTTCGTTTTTTTTTTTTTAAATCCTTTGATCAAACTGCGCGTTATGTCCAACGCACAATAGCGCTAGGACAAAGGCAGGACACAACAGCAACAGCAGAAGAAAAAAAAATCCCCAATTCATTCACTCATAACAATTTCCTATTTCCCCCGGACACAACGGCGAAAGGACGACCAGCAACCATCTCCCCCCGCAGGGGTAGTAGATCCTAAAAAAATGTCTGAGCGCTGTCATAAAATAATTTATGCGCAAAACAGTGAGCGAGAGTGGATCTTCCACACTGAATCGCTGAGAATTTTTTCGCTTTTTTTTGTTGGTCCTTCCCGGCTTAAGACGACAGAAGAAGAACAAAAAAAAAAAGGTGGCGGAAGTCCTCGAAGATAGTCCCAGCTCCTTGGCTCGGATTCTATTATATTGTTATTATGCCCGGAAATTTGCTCGAGAGTCTCTCTAAAGGGGTTTCGAAATTTTGTTCCGTTTTCTTTGGTTTTCGGTTTTTTTTTGTGGTCCTGAGGAATTGATTGGCTAATTATGGGGCTCGGCACGGTGTGGTGTGGTGTGGTATGGCTTCGCCTGTGTGTGTGTGTTAACCTTAAGCAATTTTTGTGATGCAAATAATTTTTGGCATTTTAGTAAGGGGAAAGTCGTTCGGAGAGTGTATCAGACCATAACTCTTCGTGTTGAAGGATCAGGACCGTAAGCAAGAACACGACGCAGAAGAATGGTGGACGGGCAAAAAAAAAAATCCAGAGCGGAATTGTGCCAAAAGCGTTTTAAACCGCAGACAAGTTCATAAAGTTGATGGAATATTTTAAGTTTTTTGTCTTTATACGCCAACGCTGGTGATGGACTTTTTGCTGATGGCCCGCTCGCGCTGCGGTTTAAAGTATGCGAGTGCACGGATTGGGGAAAAACTAATTTTTTTTTCTCCTTCTACGGGTTTTTTTTTTCGACGAAGTACAAGTATTTTTGTCGGACGAGAGTTTGGAGAGTTGAACAATTTTACATTTGACTTTCGAGCTGTGCTTTTTCTATCGTAAAAAAGTTTTATAAACAATTTTTTGTTATCATATTATGCTTTTGGAATGGGATGAGATTGAATATGAAAGTGACCTTAGCGGAGAGTGGTTTCTTTATTGAGACTGGGGCAGCATTTCTTTTGCATGTTGATGGCCACTTGACCGATTTTTGAAAATATTTATTTAAATGCAAGTGTGTTCACCAAAACTGCCAACTTTCGGTTTGGAGAGCTCATTCACTCTAAGACAGACTAAAAAGGCCAAGTTAAAAGGAAGTGGCTAATAGATTCGGTACAATGGCGTAGTCTAAGTACTTTTCCAAGATGGCATCAGCTCGATATGAAAATTTCAACGGGGTACATAGATCTGAACACTTCTTAGAAGGTACGAACAGACCAATGGAGGTATCACACATTCGCGTTCGGAGTACATAAAAGTAGTGTGCACCTAAGAAAAAGGCACTACACGGAGATACCCTTTGGATGTGAATTTTTTGACAGCTAGGCCTTGGCTCATCCTGAGCTGTTGCACCAGCTATTTATTTATTTTTAGACTTGCTCAACACCATCCTAGTTTTCCGAGGAAGTTGATCGTATTTGGTACCTACTCAAAAAGGCTTAACGTAATCACTTTACATAAAAAGATAGCAGACGAAATGAATTTGGTACTGATCTCAACTTAGTTCTACTACTGTATCAAGGAAGCTATAAACACAGCAAAACAAAATCAGAACAAAAGATCTGCTTGCCCTTAGTAGAGCACAATTAGCACTTCTGTTTCACCTGATAAGTGAGGGACTGCGTAAAAGAACACGATCCACTTTGCAAGCCTTAGAGGATAGCAGGAAGGCAACCTTCGGGAAATACCTCTTCGGAGAACACTTGTTAAAAGGAAGAAATCAAAAGTCTCTTTGGAGAAAAATGCTTTAAAAAACTGTGTGAATTGAAACGAAGTCAGAAAAAGCCATCCCCAAGCAAAGGGCTTTCCGATAGAGACTGGTAGATTGTGACAGTTAGTGGCGGCCATGTTGTTTTACAATATATGTTGTTAGTTTTCTCGATTTCAATTTTTCAGACACTAAAGACAAATCACCATGGCAAGTTACAGCATCGAGCAAAACGTGCAAATAATAAAACATAATTATCAAAATGGGTGTTCAGAGGTGGCAACGATGCGCGCGTTGAACCCATTTTACGGTTTCCATGGTCGTCTTTCTCAGTTTCAACGTTTAGTGGTTAAATTCGAGCCGACCGGTGAACAATCAGCCAACACTGATCGGCCGAAAACATCGGCGCTTTCCGCGAGAGTATGAAAACTACGATGGCATTGCCATCATTATCAACGGAGAGCGCTACCGATCGATGATAACCAATTTATTTTGGCCCAAATTGGATGATATGCATGTGAACGACATGTGGTTACAACAGGACGGCACTACGTGCCACACAGCTGATGCGACAATGGAAATTTTGCACAAGCGATTTGAGCGCATGGTTATCTCACGCAGAGGCGACGTGAACTAGCCACTGAGATCGTGCGATTTGACCCCGTTAGACTTTTTCTTGGGAGGTTTCCTTAAGTCGCAGTACGACCAGCACCCTCAAAGTCAACATAACCCATGCCATCGCTTAAATGCAACCTCCCGGATGCACGCCACCCAGCAAAGCCGCGGCGGCCATTTGAACGATGTCTTATTCCACACATAATGTCATTGATACACCTTTCGAATAAAATAAAAAATTGGTTGTTATCTCACACACAACTTGTTTTATTCAATTTTAGCATCTACTCATCCCTATTGGAAAATCCTATACAAACATTCTAAACTCAGGTGGTTGAGAAGGGAATAAGAAAATGCCAAGACCCAACCATGGATTGAAAACCGAGTGGGTTACAACAAGTTTGTTGCGTAGTCATACCAAAAACATAATCGAATCTACGTTCTTCACTGACTTTCAAGCTCTTCAGAATCAGCTCTATTGTTAGATTGATCGGTTCAAGTTGGTAAACCAAAGAGCCCCACTGCAAATGCAATCTATTTTGTCCTGTAAGATCCTAGATGATGGAGCAAACCTTGTGATTCTTGCTGTATGATAGGAGTTTTTTTGCCAATGGTTCTCTCTATTCAATCATATTCCTAAGAGCAAAACAATTTCGATGACGTTATGGATGGAAATCCCCACTCAGGACCGTAACACCAAAGAAAAAGCAAGATTTGAAAAAATGAGACAACATATGCGATGGAATCGTAAACCTAAAGTGGTAGCTAATAGGATTAACATGGGAACGGGGCTGCAAATGGATTGAATGCTTGCTTTTTTAAAAATGACGATAATATTCGCAAGATTGGATGAGCTGAAGTCAACAAAACTGCTAAGTCCAAGAGAACTACTAAGTCTAACAGAACGGCTTAGTCCACAGGAAGAAGCTTCAAATAGGAGAGAGCTTCTCCAACTCATCGCTGAAGAATTTCTTTTTTTTTTTTCCCGTAGGTGAAAATCTTGCATAGACACTATGAGGACCGCAGACGCGTGCTCATAGTAGTGTGAGATTCTTACTCACTAAAAAACACTTCCCTTCGATATAAACTTGTTAGTTACTGCAACCAAGTAAGGACTTATCAAGCAATTTTTTTATCACGAAATAGAGACGTTTGGCAGGTGCCTCTCCAATGAAAGTTCCTGCATGTTCCGCTATTTAGGCGCGGTTAATTTTTATCGTGCTAAGTCAAAAGGTTTGGTCCTTTGTAGACGGCGCAATACATTTCTTTCGTCCAGAAGTTGTAGGACTGTATTATTTACGTGTTCGCTTATTCGATTTTTGTGCTTTCGCGCGAAGTTTTTAATTTCATTTTCGACTGTAGGAATTCCGAGATCTCTATGTATATCATCATTTCTTACGTACCACGGTGCATTGACAATTTCTCTTAGCACTTTATTTTCAAAAGTTTGAAAAATATTGGCGTTTGTTTTTTTGGTACAACCCCAGAGTTGTATACCATATGTCCACACCGGCTTTAGCACTTGCTTATATATCAGCAGCTTGTTCTCAGTATTAAGCTTGGAATGTTTCCCAAGTAACCAATACATTTCTCTGAACTTGTTATCGAGTTCTTTACGTTTATTTTTCACATGCGACTTCCATTTTAATTTAGCGTCGAGTGTCATTCCGAGGTATTTAGCCTCGTTTGCGAAGGGAATACGAACCGAGTTTATAAGGATAGGTAAACTGTTCGTTTTCTTCTAAGTGAAGTTTACATGGACAGATTTGGTTTCGTTGAGGGCGATCCGCCAAGCCTTTGTCCATTCGTTTACACTATTCACAGCGTTTTGTAGTTTAACTGTTGTTTCTTCGATCGTTTTGCCAATTGCTAAAATAGCAGTGTCATCAGCAAACGTAGCTAGAACGGTGTCTTCTTCTTGCGGTATATCACGGGTATACAGAAGATACAGAAGCGGGCCAAGGACACTTCCTTGGGGTACGCCGGCTGTAATTTCTTTGAATTGCGAATATTCGTTTCCGTGTCTGACACGGAAGAGTCTATTCCCAAGATATGGTGTCAGTATATTATATAGGCGTGCAGGCAGAACCTGACGTAATTTAAACTTCAAGCCTTCATTCCACACCTTATCAAAGGCTTGCGAGACATCAAGAAATACGCTTGAGCAGATCTTCTTTCCTTCAAGAGCTTTTTCTATTACGTCAGTGATTCTATGCACCTGATCAATAGTTGAGTGTTTGGTTCTGAACCCAAGCTGGTGATCAGGGATAAGATTCTGTTCCTCGATGATCGGCTGTAATCGCTTGAGCAATATTCTCTCGAATATTTTAGAAATTATTGGGAGCAGCGAAATAGGTCTATAGGATTTCTCGTCACTCGGCGGTTTTCCTGGTTTTAGTATCATTATGACCTCCGCAATTTTCCATTGGCTCGGGACATATTCTAATCTAAGCGCAGCATTTATAATATAGGGAAGCTTGATTAGGGCTTTTCTAGGCAGCATTTTTAAGACTTCCCCCGTTATTAGGTCGTAACCAGGAGCTTTTTTGGGTTTTAGTTTTTTTATTTATATAATAAAAAAAGCTGAAGAATTGATGACAATTATGCTACGCTAATGGCTATGAACTATGATATGTTGTGTAGCAGAGACGGCAGCGTTTGCTAAAGGCTTTTCTCATCTGATGAATCACTTCAGATACAATTCGAGAATGCAGATAAGAACGCTGAACTGAGTATTCTCTGACTGTCAGTTCAGAGGACGATTCCTTAGGACCTGGCCGGTGCTCTGTCCGCATTTCTGATAAGTGCTGCCATCAATGAGTTCATTTCTTGTAAACCACATCTAAGTTTACTATGCTGTTTGTTGTCCTGCACAATTGCTTTATTTCAGCTGAAAGAAACTGAAAGGAGATGAACTTAAAACTTTAAAGAAACAACTGTCACTGACAAAGGAACTAGAGATTCGAATTCGGGCCTTTGGATTAGATGTTAGAAAAAACCGAAAAATCAAGCAACAGCTGATGATAAAAGACATGGCGCTCGATGTCAAAAGTATCGCCAAAGATAAGAAGCTGTGGTTTCCATCCTTCTAAGTCTCCAAAGGTTCGAAGGAAGAGGAACCCCTAAGGTAAGAAAACCTCAAAATGTTCGATATTTTTGAGTCCGAAGAATAGATTCCAAATGCTCTGACATACTTCAGTGCCTAATGTAATGAGTAACCTAAAACCGTGCTCCTCCTAGTTCAGACTATTCAAAGGCACCCCTTACGACTTTCAGTGAGGTTCTCAAGTTATTTTATATGTCAAGCCTTTCTCCCTGCAAATAAAT
The DNA here is from genome assembly GCA_917880715.2 of Matsumyia berberina. Lineage (NCBI taxonomy): Eukaryota > Metazoa > Arthropoda > Insecta > Diptera > Syrphidae > Matsumyia > Matsumyia berberina. Next base: position 56,511,853 of record OU862870.1, read on the forward strand.
GAATTCAAATTCACTTAGCAAGTCAAAATGGTTCAGGAAAACCCCTTGTGTTTTTCCCCGTTCGAAAATTATCACTCCCCCGAGGCACTACATCCATCCCATCAAATTTCATAGGCCTCTTCAATCGAATAGCAACCGTTTTTCGCCAATTACCGAAAGAATAACAAGAAATACCTATTCAACTATTAATTACAACACAAGTATGCTCATTCTAGCAGCAGAAGCACTACCAGCACGCGTTACAATATCGAACAGAGCGCAGTCCATATCGGATGTGCGTGTCTGCAGGGGGTTTCCCCTGACATCCTCGACGAAAAAAAAAAAGCAAAAATTTGTTAGGTGAAGGCCATAAATTCCTCAAGTACCGTGTGCTTCGTCAATACACAAAGGTGCCATGGTTAATTTGGTTTTTGTCTCTAATTTTTCTTTTATAGGGTTGAATAAGTTATGAGACCGTTGTGGGGTTGTGGGGCGAGGAGGATGGGTTGTACCACCGCCAGCCTGTGTGTGTGTGTTGGAATAAATTCTCGGTGATGTAAGTTGATGGAATTTCCAGTGGTAGTTCAGTATTTATTTTTATCCCTGCTGGAGTACCAGCAGTAGTTTTGTGGTTGAATGACAATATTGCGTGAAGCAAACCAATAAGGCTCATCCCGGTGCCTAACCAGGTTCACCATGCTGTTGGGGAGTATCTTCTGTAGGCACGACATGCTGTGCGCCAGCCCCAACCATCCCGGTTTTATAAATTATTGTCGTGCTTTCCAAAATTTCAGGACAAGGCAACCCGCTCTCGGAAGTAATGGCTGCGGCAGTGGTGATATAAAGGAGTTAAGTATCTAATCAGTCACATATCTACATGTGTTTGGATAAATTGTTAAATAGGCTGTAACCTTTTATGGTAATTTATTTCGGTTACTTTTTTTTGCCTTTCTCGTATTCAGGCGAGTGGGTGGGTTTATGTGTGTGTGTGTGGTTTGAACTTTGCCAGGACTTCGTGACAGGGAGGAGTATCCTGAGAGGAGTTCGGAAGGCAATTTTATGTCAAAGGTGAGTGGCAATTGACAGGGTGACAAATTGATCTTTAATTTGTCGAAAAAGTGCGCAGTAAATATGGTATACCGTAAGTAATGGGACACTGGGTTATAAATTTCATATTCTCATTACGATTAAACGAACATGTGTATGTAGTTGATGAGAAGTTATTGATAGACAGGTTGAGTTGATCTATGATATGAGAGAACTAATTGATTTATGTGAGCATGTGTATAGCTCAGTACATTTTCTCTGATCGATTGTCAAATTTTCACCAAGGTGAATAGGGATCATAACAAACCTATTGTACGAGCTTGCCAGCAATCGAGATGGCAGAGAGGTTTCCCAGTGCCTGAAAACTAGGACTGAATTAATGTGGAATATGAACCGATTTTCCAAAAACGACATATTCATCGATCATTTTAGATGGTAAATGTTACAGTTGTGAATATTCGACGTGTGTCGATGGAAAGTGTAACAAAATATTGACTAACGAATATTCTCCTTCCAATAAATGCTTGCCATGTACGGAAATCAAATTGAACATCAATTTTTTCCAGCTGAACATTTAAAGAAATCTTGACAAAGATGACTGCATCTATTGTACAAAAATCCATCAATTCCTTAGTCAAGGTCGAAAGAGCTACTTCCTTGTTTTTCCTTTCTTTTCTTTGCAGATCAAAATAGCCACATGTACATATTTGCATATCACAATGTTTGCTTTGACCACCTATTTATGTTAAATATTATCACAACATTATATTTAGCTTCCACCTACATCCGTTGTAGCCTTCAACTCCGATGTTTGGTAACACATGGGGCTTTCAGCCGGAAGTGGTACACTGGCTGTACACTGCTGTGGTACGACACATCCTAACATACGGCTCGACTCTTTGGTGGAACGCACTTGAGAAGAAATGCAATCTTACAAGTGTAACCAAGATTCGAAGAGCAGGCTGCATAGGGATAACACGATCGATAAGATCAACACCCACAGCGGCCATTGAAACAATGCTGAACCTACTTCCAGTGGATTTCCACTGTAGTAGCAGGGCGGCAATAACGGCACTCAGACTAAGGGAAGACAAATAGCACCTATGGTAAGCGCTCCGTTCTAACCCGATGGAGGAGAACATAGACACCGACAACATCATTCCAACCTCAGACTTCGATAGGAGAAAGAGCTAGCCTTCTACACCGACGGATCCAGAATGGATGCTGGTACTGATGCCGGTATCTTCTGTGAATCCAGAGGGGTAAACCAATTCTTCAAAATTCGAGACGGATGCAGCGTTTCTCAAGCCGAGATAACTGCCATTTTACAGGCCGCAAAGCAAAAAAATTACAACATTGTTAGAGAGAACATTACTTTCTATGTTGACAGCCAGGCGGTCTGCAGACAAAATGTCAATGATATATCAATAACCAACAAGGGATATATCAGGGCAGACGAACTTGGCAGGAGGGGTGCAGAACTAGATCCAGCATATACCCTTTCGGTCGCGAAGACACCCATTAGCACTCTTTACGGGGATATAGATGAAAACCTATGGTCAGGGCTAATACGCGATGGTGTCACATGGACACATCTGCAATAGCCCGATCACTATGGCCAGCCTTCGATAAGAAGAATTCCATAAATCTCGTACAGCTTAGTCAAAGGAAAATCCGAATCGTCTCCGGTCTCCTCACAGGCCACTGCAGCATAGGAATCCATGCGGAGCGGCTAGGATTACCCTACAATGACTACTGCAGAAGCTGCAGGGACCTTCGTTCCTGAATCCGTCCAGCACCTGCTATGCGAATGTCCCGCACTGGCCACCAGAAGACTGTGTACTATTGGTAGTAGCTTCTTCTATGGGCTGGAGGACCTTAATATCGCTGATTTTAGGCAACTACTGAGATTTTTATCCCTTTTTGGGTTAGTAGGATTAGCCAATCCTATCGCTTGGTTTGACTCCCATGAGTATACTTTTTATGAGTGCAATAGACCCGCCTTAGGTCTAAATAAGTCTTTAGGACACTGACTAAACCAACCAAGCAGCCTTCAACTCCCCTTCAATTAGGCCATCCCATAGAACCCCCTCCCACCTCCCCCAATGTCAACCCGTTACTAACAACCACATACTTAAACCCAACATTTTTCCCATTAATATCATATCTGCCGCAGGTATTTAGCCAAATGGATGTTTTTTCTCCAATTTATCGTCAAGTTTAAATGGAACGACAAACGTCCATCTCCCATCGATTGGGACCTCAATTCTGTTACCTTCACAGCCAGGACTAACGACACCACTTTTTTCCCCAAAAAAAAAAACCGATTAATTCAAATGGCAAGAAGAAGGGTGAGCTACAAATAAAATGCATGTACAGACCATTTCCCAAGGCCTTAACTTGTACACACTAATTATCCTAATGAGTTGTGCTTACCCACACAGACACACAAAAAGGCACAGGCCACAATGCAACTAATTTTCCACCAATCAACTTCCAAAGGACAAACAACAAATTTTTCTTGACTAACCTCATTATTCCAATTTAACAAATTGATTTGCGTTCAATTGATAGAAATAACTTCGCCATAAATTCTCTCCTCTTCACATAAACAGGACGAAAAAAAAAAAATAAATATTCGAACAACAAAAAACAGGACTCATTAGTTTCGTAAACAAATTGTCGGGCGCGAGAATGGGGACGACATACATATCCACACACAGGACGCTGAAAGGGCAAATATTGACTTCTAAGCTAATTACCTGTAAATATCGTGATACAGCAGTAAGTCAACCCCTTGTTGTTGTTTGTTATTGTCGCTTGGGACATCACAGGAGTGTATAGGAAAAAAACAACAAAAGTTTACTACCATCCACAGGATAACAACAAGGAAAAAAAAAACCGAAGGAATGTCAAATACCATGTTGCACGTATGCACATACCAGAATGTGAAATTCATAAATACTTTCGTCATAAACTGCCTTCGGATCCTTTGCGAGCGACGCAAGTGCTCAGGACATAATTGAGGCTTGATTAATTAGCAAAGGACATACTTCGTTTTCGCGTCTATTTGTAGGCGGATATTTAGGTTAATTAACGAAATTAGTTATTACATTAGGTATTTATGAACGGAAAGGGATGAATTGGCGAGATGGGAAAGGGGAAATTATTTAGAGGTCCTTCGTCGCGAGGGTTAAATTTCCACACAATTTGCTTAACAATTTCATATTTTGTCAAAAAGATATCTGGAAGCAAATCAGAGAGATTGTTAGAAGGACGTTCAAAACGATGTCTGCCTAAGAGAAGATGAAAGCTACTAAGTCAGCAGAACTGGGAAAAAACAACAAGGCCACACCGGCAATGAAACAGCGGATTCACTGGCCAAGATAGGTGCAAAAACCCCCCTCACTGGTCCCTGCTCAAATCCAATACGATTTGGAAGGAAAGTGTAGGACAGAAATGTACCAAACACTTTTTTCCCAATATATCGCAAAAGAAATCCAAGTTTCTTTCAAATCTGAGCAGGAACCAACTTAGAATTCTAAGTGGCATCTTAAGTGGCCGCTGCCGACTAAAACGGCGAGCTTGGCCTTTCACCGGACTCTACCTGCAGACTGTGCTTGGAGAGCAATTAAAGCTCTCTTCACATCGTCACAGAAGTTGGCAATGAACTCGTTTCACCAAAGACGCTTGTCACGCTTCACCCACAGAGGCTGAATATCTTTCTGACATTCTCTGAAGCAGACAAACTGCGCTAAAAACATGGGACAGCACAATAAGTCTCTATATGAGACCGCAGCGCTAGAGTGGACAAACCGCTACCCACTAATAATAATAATCTCTGCCAAACTACTCCAATTATGCAGAATGACGATGTAGCGAATTGTGCTTCATCAATTTTGCTAAAAACTGACCCCAGACCTTTGGTGTCCAACTTTTTCTTTACTTCGTTCTTTAAAAAAATTTGGGCAGAACTCAACACCCCCTCGGTAGAAATATTATTCTTCGAAGAGCTAGATATCAAGTGGTTTAAAGTGACGCCAGAACTAAAAGTAGAACCGAGCTAAACCAACTAGAAACCAACCAACTTGGCTAAAAATGCTTTGTTCACAAGCTGCCAAAATAAGATTTCTTCGTTATATTGTTGGAGTAACTCATCGAGATCGAATTCGGAACACCAGAATACCAGAGGCACTCAATGTCGAGCAGCTACTTTTTTGAAGGAAAAGGTCAATACTTCTATGGTTTGGGCACGAAATACGCATGCTCCCAACTCGGCTTCCAAGAGATGCCATGGAATCCGTGCTATCAGGTAGGTGTCCTTTGGGTAGGCCGAGGATGAGATGGTTGGACCAAGTCCGAAATCTCACCTCTTCCCGAATGGGGAGAGCACCTGATGTTTTAAAGTCGATGGTGGAAGATCGGGAAATGTGGAGAGCCCACTTAAGCACCATTAACCCGCGACCTTCATATTGGATAAGCGGGTTATTGGAAAATCAATGAATGAAAGTTTTGTTCACCGAGACTTGTGGCTTGGAACGCAAACATTAGTACCATGGAAGCCCGTAGAATAAGAGTTGCATCGTTGTTCTTCTGACAGTGAGTCTTCATAAAGTAAAAACATGCTCATAAAAGTTACCTGGAGCTACTGGCGTATAGACCACGATTTTAATGCCGCGACCTTCGCCAAGTGCTTTGATAGTTCTGCAAGTCTCTAGAGTTCACGATCGTAAAAAGCTTTCTTCTTCTTGCACTCTTCTGCAATAATCAACCATAGTCGTCAGCAATTTCCCGAAACGACTCTGATTTATGCCGAAAGTCAAAGCGATTCTCTGCCAGGTCCCGATTGCCAAAAGCCAAGCACATCTTAAACTATTTTACTGCTTCGCCTTAATGAGATCAAGCGTACTCAAGCAAGGATCCCCTCTAAGTAGTTGTTTGCACCCCTAGGCAACATAACTTCTCGAACATATTCTCTCTTTCCTCTAAACTCTTCTAAGAAATTCCCAAAAGGACTTACGAGCTTTCTTTCACAAACTGAAAAAAGTACCAGGACCCACTCTTAACCATTTCTTAGATTCCTTGATCTAATTAAGTCTCTCATAAAATGTCCCAAATAGTTTCCGCTGAACTTCAATAAAATAGTTGAAAAACTATCCCAAGTGTACCCAAACTAATATCGGGTCCTCTGTCACATCTTGGCTGAAGCAAATTAAAAGAATCTCTCAAGGTGTCCTTGTGAATAACCTCAAGCACACACAGGATGGGTCATTAGGTCTTATTACCCACCGATACACTGAACTAAAGCGAGACGTGATTGCCCTATTTCTGTGTGTGCAATCTGAATAATTGATCCTGAAGATGACCGGGACCACCCCAGGATTCGCCTGTGTGTTTGCCTTTTTTTTTTCTTCTTTTGGCCAATTGCAATCCAATTAATGTCACGGACGGGATTTTTCGTCCAAGTCGTACGCTATTTGGCCGCTCTTAATGAAAATCTAATTTTATATGCATTCGAGGACAATATGGCATGGGGATGGACATTCTTTTTTGTTCCTATTGTCAGTGGTGGCCTTCTCTCTTGGCAACATGGATACCTGTACAGATAACAGTTTGTGTGTGAGTTTTAATTGTCCGTGTTTTACCCTGTTTCGGTCAGAAGAAGGCAAAAAAAAAAAAAAAAAAAAAAGAAGCGCTTCATCCCCAGCACAGCAACACTGCCACCACCAATTGGAATGTCAAATAGACTTAACGAGATTTTTACCTTTCCTTGATGACATCACGTACGGGCGATGTCGGATACACGAGGCGAGGAGCGTATACAAATTGACCGCAACTACGGTGTTGGTGATGACTTTTGTGACATTGCCATAAGAGCAAAGGACAGAGATGATTGCCTGGAAACAGGTTCATCATTTTGTTGATATTTTCTGCACAGAAAAGGATGTGCTTGCTCCTGCTTGTGTTATTTGGAGATTTTTATCGTTTCAGGTTTTTTTCTCTTTCGCCTTGTGGTTTTGGGTGACTTAAATTGTCATTTGGCTGTGCAAGAGAAACAGTGGGAGGTGAAAGTTTACAAACCAGACGAGGAGAATGCAGTTATCAGGCACACTTTAAATTTCAGAACCTAACAGGTCAACTCTGTCTTGACAGACTGCTTCAGGGGATTTCAAAGCGAAGAAAATATAGCGTACATATGTATTTCTTGCAGCAATACATGCTACTCCTGGTATAAGCAGCCAGCTAATTCAAGGACAGGACTCTTCACTTCGAGACAGACTAAGGGCCTAGAAACCACGGAATGAGTTCTTCAAGAGCCAGTGTCAGGCCAAGTCCTGTGGAATATAAAGTATGATGGCATACTGAGAAGGTCGAGACGGAGCGGAATGACCATCTACGCTGACAATTTGCAGTGCTCGTTGTCGCAAAATGAATAGAACATCACTTGCTCAGATGGCTAGAGGTGTGAGGTCTGGAACTGATAGACCACAAGGCGATAGAAGTTCAAATAAGCAACAGAAAACAATCACCCCCTGCACAGGATTATGATCATGCCATCGAGTCACTTATTACAGTAATCTTGCTGGACCACAGAGTCAACTTCAAGGACCGCCTGATAGGCAGGCGAGAAATCCTCTCGGAAATAGCGATTTTATCCAGATTATTGCCAAACATAGAAGGGACCACGCAGGTAATAAAGTCGATTCTGATGTAAGCATAAGCTGTATGGACATTAGTGAAGGTTTTAAAATCTTACATGATCGGCGCACTGAAATACATCGTAAAGAGTGTACCGCGCCTTTAGAATTGAGTTAACGTTGTGGGTTTTTTTTTAAACACCCATATATGGACTAAGAAGCTTGAATCAAGGATTTTTGCCCCTAAAATGCAGTAGCTTACCTAGAGAGTGTAGTAAAGTTGCCTGCTGGCAACTTCTAACACCCACTGTTCCCCATAACCTCAGTACAAATGTTATTAAGCTACCCCACACCCAAACCGAGACGTGTATATCCTGTCTAATGGTCAAAAAATTTGAATTGTTGTGCTACGCCTTTGACTTTGACGTGGCCGTGCCAAAAAGACGGACGACATCACAGTTCGAAAAAAAAAAAAAAACAGAGACAGACACAAACTTAAATGATATCCTTCCACCAACCAGTATCCATTTCTCACCAGGGTCGGCGTCGTCACGTACGTGATAAGGTTGAACTTGAAAGATAAACTTTCATATTTTTCTCGGTCTCGCAGTCTCATTAAGTGGTACTTTCGCCCTCCCCCACTGCATCCGCCCAGGCTATAAGCTTCGCCACCAGGGAATACGAATATCCTTAACTTTAATTTTATACGCTCACATGTTGGTGTATCCTTTTTTTCACCGTTTTTGCTCGCTCGCTCTTTATTTCTTGTATGTTGCTGTTGCCAATATTAAGTTCTGTGAGTTTTGCTCCTTTTTTTTCGGTTGTTGTTGGTGCTTGGCTCTTGCGTTGCCTTGCCCTCAGGAATGTTAATTAGAAAAGTCGAATGGAATTTTTGTTTCGGCCGCAAAACACCTGCAGATACAAACACATATAATGGAAATATGATACACCACCGTATGGGGCTAGATATTCATATCCTTTGCATCGGTGTTTGTGTGTATATGTTGTGCTGGTGACCATGTGTATATGATGGCTCCTTAAATAGCTTCGAGTGAAATGATGCGTGGGATATGTGATGGCTTTGGTTTGGGGCTATAGCAGTCAAAGGAGTTTATTAAGTCGAAATGTGGCTTGGTGGAGCACCCCATCCCACCCATCAGCAAAAAAAGGGAAAAGTTTTCCCCTAGGAATCGGTCTGTGTGTGTGCAGACAATTTTTGGGGTCTTAATTATCAAGAACTTAACGTTGATAATGTTCTTAAATTTGACGTTTAAAAGAGTGTAAAATAAGCCACCAGAAGTTTTAACGAGGGTTTTGCTGTGAGATTTGAAGTTCAAGGACACACTAGAGGTGTGTAATAAAGAAGCTAACAGGGGCTGCTAACGTTCGTTTTGGGTCGTCATATGGGAGATATAACTTGACGTAATATGAGCAAGTTTCGCAAGAGGTAGGCAGTTAATAAATTTTGTAAAGTGGTGGCTTCACTGGGATCAAATAGCGGCGATAAGTTCCGTTTTCTTCTACAACTAGGCTTTCAACGATTAATTTGGCGAAAAGCTCCACGATGTTTTCAATCAATCAGTTATATGTTGCACTCACTAGATTACTGAAAAGGGGATCCGTTGATACTTTAGGTGACGGCAAAGGATTTCTTAGGAGCATTGGACAATCACATATCAACACGCCTGCACAGCAGTTAAATGAATTTGCAATAAAACATAAATTAGCGACAAAAAGAAAAAATAAAAAATTAAAGGGAAGCTCCGATAAAACAGAAGTCTGGCTTAGCTTGTTTTTTGCTAAACTATTCCATACCTTAGGGAAAAGAATGGTAGAGGCTTTAGTAGAGAAATTGGCTACAATTGAACATGCGGAATGGTAGTAGACTGTAGAAAGGGATACGCAAGTCAACATCTCAAAAAATTTTGATAGGCTTCAACCTCAGTAACCACTGCACAGTGTTCCATTTCACACCAATAAGTGGACAAAATTCAAAAAATTTGTGACAAAATTGAGGTAAGTAAACAACATTTTCTTTTTAATTAAGAGCGTGAAAAAGATTTTAGAGCAAGTCAAAATGGCGAGTAATACATCACAGGTCAAGTGCACAATTACTGATCAATTTGTCTTTAATTCATTTTTAATTTTTTTGTGTGAAAAATCACACCAAATTGGGATGGATTCAAATAACTAAAGTGAGTAGATAATTTTAATAAGATTTGGAAGTCAATTTAACAGCTTTTTAAAGATTTTTTTTAATTATAAAGATGGAAAGTTTTTTTGAGGTAATTTTTTTTTGCATAGACTTTTAAATATGAGCCCCACCTTGCCCCGGGCAAATTTTTATTTTGATATAGAGCTTAACTTCTTAATTATAAGCCGTGAAAAAATCAGAGTGCGCAAACGTGCACAAAAAAAGTAATGCGTTTTTTTGTAGGTTAACCCGATAACGGGAGTTATAGCTCTGTTAGTCGGCCCTGCTGTCCCCCCAACCCCTTAGCAACGAAATATTGAATCAGATGAAACCTTTGAATCAGAAGACTCACTCCATAACAGCAGCAATGATGATGAACATGATATACACAATATATCAAAAAAAATCCATAAAATGTAAATTTTTTTAATTTTTTTGTTTTCTTTACCCTATAAAGTAGTCAAAAAACGAAAATAAAGCACTTTAAACATGATTTTTTTCTTACAATATACTTATCTCATAAGAATAGCATGAAAAAGTAAAAAAAATAATTTTGTCCTCTTAATATGTACTACGCGGAACACTGTGCGCTGGTTAGAAAACTATGCATTGTAGCAATAATATAATAATAATAATCGAAGGAATGGAGGTGTCTGAAAAATGGTTTGATTTCTCATCACTTATATATACAACCTGCACTATCCCGTGTGCGAACCAAACTCTGGAAAAGACTGACTGCTGTCTTTTGGAGTCGCCTAAAAATGTCCGGACAGATAACTATTTAATGCCTTTTATATGGCTCCGGGAGAGATCTATTACATCGAAGGCTGAAGAAGAAGTTGTACTGAAAAAACAAAACACGGAAACAATATAGAGTAAACCGACTTGATGCAGAACTCAAGGAAGTCTGACCATTTAATTCTCGACGACATTGCACCAACATTTCCTTCTGGGCCATACAATAATACACAAGAGAAGAGGCACATGCAATGGAACGAACCGCTGAGGACACATTGGGAGTCGCACTAACAATAAATAAAACAGCAACCAACGAGAGCAACCAAACAGCAAAGAGTTTTCGTGGATCATTGGGTAAACCTCCCGACGTGCAAAGTGGATAGATCACTCGTAAATAAACCTAGCAACATGCTCACCAGGAAGACTTTAGGTTCAAGCAGAGAGCAATTGAGGCTGATGGTGGGACTCATCAAAAGACACATTAACCTCAACAAGCACATGCATAGAATAGGCCTCGCTGACACAGAGACATGGAGGAACTGCGAGGACGAAGAAGAAAACCTCGAACACTTCCTATGCCACTGCCCAGCCCTAGCGAGAATGCGACAGAAGACCTTGGGGTCTATGTAGATACCGGACCTGAAACATCTCAAGGACAAAGGAATCGGCGGCACCCTGGCCTTCACCGAAAAAACAGGAAGATTCGCCAGACCACACTTATATGAGTGTCAACTCCATAATTGTTTTCACCTTCCCTAGACTCCTTCTAACATACGTCCCAAACCAAACTTATCAGTTCCAACGATTATTAAGGAGGGAAACACAATGGGCCCAACAGAGGCCTAAGAGGCCGCCATCTTAGTACAAATCAACTGAAGGTTACATAGGCTTAAAAAATAGGCCGCAGCACATGATCTTGATGTGAATCCGCCAAAGACTGAACTTAATCTCATTATGAACAAGAGAACACACTACCTGCATACATGATCTTTTCACAGCAGCCGAGTGCAAAATTCCACGACTTAGCCTCTTGACAGAAAATTAAATTCGAATACGTGGTGTGCGGCCCAGACTGTGGGAAAAAATTGGATGGACCCTCAAAAGTTCACGTGAAGAGGACCATGGTACAGAGAGGTCATCTCCATTTACGTAGAAAATCAAGCAGCAATTAAGGTATCGGTAGTGGTACAAGTAAATTGGAAAACAGGTGAATTCTGCAGAATAGGAAGAACAGTGTCTGCATACAATTTGGGTGTCACACTACAGTCGCTTCAATTGAGATTAAAAAAATAGAATCCTTTAGCTACAAATGCTTTGCTTTGAAGGTACAGTAAAATTGCACAAAAGGCTAAACATCGAACTCAAGAATACTCGGGTTTGGCAAGGAAGGATTTTGAGCACAGGCGTGTGTAAGTGCAGATAAGGAAAACAGGAAAACAGAGCACAATTGGATTGCAACGTATGTACAAGTACATATGTACGTGCGAATGAAAATCGAGGTGAGAAGCAGCAAGTAAGATCGTACGCAGAGACCTTGGCGAACTGATTGGCTTCTCGTTAATTGCTTAATTGGGTCATCCTGTGCGTAGAATACGAATTTCAAAGTCGCCAATGAGGTTTTTCTACTTGAAAATCTTCAACTGAACCAGAATTGTGTAACAATATCATCGAATCTGCTATCTGTACGTGCTTTTGAAATCCACTGCAATATGTAGGTTCCAATCAACTCCAGCTATGGCTGCCAAGTTGAGAATTTTTCTCAGAGGCTTACGAGAATATTTAAGCGAGTGGTAGTCGTGACTAAGTGCTGAGGGCGTCTCAGCAATAACAGGCAAAAAGTTGTTCGCAGCACTACCAGAAATGATAGTAACAAATTGCAGATCCCTTCCATTTGTGCGAAAAATATAACACGCACAACGTGAGTGGTTGCGAGGACCTTTTTTTTTTTTAAAAAATCCACACCAAATCTCGTGATTTCTTAAATTTTAATAAAATAAGCTCAAAAGTACATAATTTCGAAACAGATGTTACTTTTATAGAAACACTCGTGACTACAGCTTATAATTATTAACACAGCGATCACATCAGCACACGCGACAGTTAAAAGAAGGACACCGTCGTGAATAAACAAACACAACTGATGCACACCCACGCGTGATGTTCCACTGCAGTCCTGGCTAATTAAATTGTTATTTGAAATCCATAAACCATCTTCGGCTCAGCTTCCATTTTTTTTCTCGGATTTTAAAATTAACCATCGGCATCGTCCGAATGCGATTCTTCTTTAAACAAAACGACAAACGCGGTTATTTCGCATACGCAGCCAGGATGCGCATCATATCCCCCCGCAGGATGCTCATGAATTCAAAAATTAAAAACATAAAAAACAACTTCAGTTGGATGAAATATTTTTTATAAAGTTATAGATACGAGTATGTGAGCGACAGAGTAAATATAACCTGAAAACAATATAATAACAAACAAATAACACTTAATTTTCACGTAGGTGGGGCATCCGCCTACCCAACGGCGTGCAATCCTTGGTACGTGATTTCCCATTAATCCAATGAATTTGGTTCAATAATTGTATTGATGCCAACGCACACATCTACACACGCACACGCACAGAGCCTGAGAGAGATACTGACAAAAACACATGTGTACACAGTGGCTCAAGAGAACTTGCTGTTGTTCCTAGATTTTAGTCGGGACTGCCTGTGTGCGTGTGTGTGTTTGTGGATGTGTTGAGTGAGAGATCCTGACGAGGCGAACAAGTTTTATATTAAAAGTTTTTTTTCGTGTTGTTGTCCCGAGCACAGTGCATATTGAAAATGGTGATTTTCGCACAAGACACCGCCCGCCGGCCGACCGGATTCAGGATGGAGGGACGATAATGCCCTGAAGCTGAATGTGATTGTTTTATGCGTTCCGTTCAGTGTTGACGCTGTTTTTCTGATTTTCTTTTTTCTCTTTTTTTACTTGCTGTTGTCGTCGTCCTCATCGACATCGTCGCAATTATTGACATTTTTTTAATTATAACAGATGGCAGGAGGGAGGAAGGGACAATAAATTGAATTAAACCCAATAACTGAACGAAGGAAATACAAGAATTATGCCAGGAGTAACAATACGTGTAGAGAAGTAGAGAAGTAGGGAAACAACACACTGTTCGTTGCCATGGATGTTGGGTATCTCATCTCCCTGCCAACACTGCTGAAGGACAATAGTGAATTTTTAAGTAAAACTCGACACAAACAAGGACTCAGTGGTGACGGAGGCAGGTGGTGGGTATGGTAGGTACTCTGTGCGACGTGTCATCGGGTATACGATAGAAATTGTGCCTGTGGCAGAGAAATGTTGTGACATTGTTTAATTAAGAATGGAGGATTGTAAACAAATGTAATTAATTGCTATGTCATGTACTGAAAGTGGAAGATGAAAGCATCAGAAGGTTATGTACAAAATGCGATGCATTTGGAGAGGATTGTGTGATACCCTACGATGGTTTTGCACAGAAGACTCGAAGCGTAGGCAAGTGGAACTCATAGTTTGGCAGAAGAAGTCTGTTGTCTAACCGTGTCGAAATTCTTGAGTTTGACATGTGATAAGGATGGGGTTCTTCGTCATGAGAGAAAAGGAACATTACTCAAAGTAAATTTTGGAATATGGAGAGAGAAAACATAACACGAACTCGGTGGTCCAAATAGATGTTCACTTATCGCAAAGCATGGCTTAAATTTTTCTGGACGGTGAGTGAAATCGTGTGGGCTCCACTGGTGGTATTTCATAGTGAACTACAGATGAGAGCATATTGAATTTGACTCGCATGTAGAACTGAACATTCAGTCCAGAGCAAGCACAGCTAGAAGGACTTCAGCACTCAAGTAACCTACTAACTTTTGATAATTTGTATCTCAAGTCACACCGAGAGCTGGTGTGGGAAAAAAAATTAAGCTGAATTCAGCGGTGTGGACGTGCCTTCTATATATGTAATCTATTTCGCCATATTCAAAGCTCATGCGCATAAGCAAACTTCGAAACTGCGTCAGAGTTTCCATAGGTCAAATGGTAAAGAAATATAATCGGATAAAGGTGGAATTCATACTCTCAAATAGCTCTGCTTCGACCGACATATGTACATACCAAGCTCCTTCTATACAAGGGTAACTGTTAAAATCCCACAACCGGCGAAGGATAGTTTCAGCGAGTTCTCAGTCGGATCCGTTGTGTTTCTCACTTTATACGTCGGGCATGTCCTGTACAAGGACATCGAACTAATCACAAGAGCGCGTGTAAAAGTCAGCGCCCTGCCCCGTAAAATATTGAATCTTAATTGGATGGAAAAAGACCGTGACTCAGGTGGTCGGGCAAAGTCTGACCGCAGAAAAGTATAACACGTTCCGCCGAAAGTGCCGAAATCTTGAGTAAGAGGTCATCATCATCATCAATCTCATCTTCACACTGTAACTCCAGAGGTGCTTGTGGAATTTGCCCAGAGACTCTGATGACATTCCGGCTAAGGAGATTTAGGTATTTGTCATGTAGGTACTGCCACTTCAAAAATCTCCACAACGGATTTGATGCTTATGTCCATTACTTTGTATTGGCTTCAAGAATACTGAGTACATTAACTGCAACTCATGCCAATAGAAAGTGTGAGTATCTTTGAGACTAAGCGATCTATTTCGCACTGCCGTCAGTGATTATAGATAATTTTACTTAAAGCAAGCTACCACTGGCGGGAATCCTAGCCAATTTTGCGTTCGAAACTGGAGGCAGCTGGCTGAGGATCGAGCTGGTTGGAGACGCTTGTTAGTTGAGGCCTGGGTGCACCCTGGATTGTAGCGCCACCTTAAGAAGGTAAATAGGTAAGTAAATACCAATGGCTGTATATCCAATAACAAATAAAAGTGATATTCATCCGCAAGTAGTGAACTGCGTAAATCTCACAGACCTATTAGTCCAACATTTTCCATCCTGGCAACGGGGAAAAAACTGAAGGGGCGTTTAGTAGTGTCCTGGGTCAAAATGCATGTACTCTTGGGGATGCGATACATAACTGAAATGGTATATAAAGACCAAATAAGAAGAATCTAGCCAACGGAGATTTGTTGTTTCTAAGGAATGCAAAGGTTTTTGCGAAACACGTCTGGAATTCATTGGCGACTACAATAAGAACATTTTTTAGCACAAAGGTTGCTGTATCAGAAAATATTTCTTGCACCTTATAAGCTCTGATAGAATTTTCTTGTTTAATTTCTGGAACTTCCGTAATCATGAGCTTACACAGATACATTTCTATACACTACTTCATCAGCTCGGATGCATTCAAGGGCTCACATTGACCCTGCTCTCGAATAAATGCATATCATTCACTAGAATTGAAAATTAAATGATAGCTCTGCCACACACAGCACACACTTAATCCCCTGGTGTTTATAGAAACAAATTTTTGGGTCCATTCCTCGTTCTCAAAACATTATTGATCACCCGGATTGAATGGAATTCCACAGAAGCTTGCCGAAGCTAGAACTAATAATGAAAATTCTAAAATGTTCTCATGTGATGGGGGTGTTGGATGGAAGTTGTGCCTACAGGTCATACAATTACTTTGCCATCACCCTCGCCGGGGTAGCAATTATTGATTCCAAAAATACCATCAACCACAAGAAGCTTAAAATCATGAGAATCTCCAACTGTCACACACAACACAACACACATAGATCAGAAGAGAAAATCCTTCTCGTCGTCATTCCTCATTTTTGGTCGATTCGATTCCATTCTCGGGGTTAAATCTAAAATTGCAAAATGTCCTTCTTACAACATCCATGACAGGAATAATTACACAATATTTACTCTTCGGAACCAAACCAAGAGGAGGAAGGAGTGGTGAAAAAAATCAGATATCACCTCTTTCTATGCACCTCTATTACATGTTCCACTTGAAATCCAATCGAAGTACGCTCCAATGATCTATAATCATCAAAAGCAACAACGGAACGGAAGCCTTCACCTCCCCCCAGAGCAGCATGACGAAACTTTGCCAATGCACAACAATGTAACACCCTGTATGCATGCGGGAATCATCTAGATGAGGTGGTCCACCCCGGTCCACCTCTGAAAATGGCCAAATCCACACGTAGGCAATTGCAGTATTAACAACCAAACGAGAAAGATAGAGCACTGGCACAGTAGGAGACATCCAGTGTGTATCACCAGAGTGTTTGTTGCCTCGTCGACGATGCCCGGGTGTACGATTCTATGGACACTGTTATGTGGTAAGCTTACTTAAAATGTCGACAGGTGATTTAAGTCCGGAAATAACCCAATCTCGGAATATCGCTACGAGAAAATCGTATAAAGAAACATGTCGTAGTGTAGAGCAGGCACTACCGGAGGGTGTGGAGTAGGCTTTGCCCCAGCTACTGTCGCACTGGTCGGATGGCTGCTGCAGATATTAATGGTTTTATGTAAAAATGTTTTATCACTGTTTGTGTGATGTATAATCTGGGGACAGTAGGTATTGCAAGGACGCCAACGAGGTTGCAGATGCGAGTTGAGGCGTTTTGTCGAGCGACTAAAGGTAGGTAAATGGACTCTCTTAAGAAAGTGACGGCTGAGTTGAGCAGAGAGTAAATATTCTTGCCAAATCTACAGAGTCTGAGAGTAGTGGGGTTTGCTGGAAGGACTTGACTTCTAAGTACCAGAAAACCTAAATCCAGTTACCCAACCCCTGTTTGTGTTTCAATGCCTGTGGAAGATTTTTCGTGGTAGTAAACAAGAGAAGTATTGTGGAGGCACTTCTCCCTGGCCCCTGAAGGGAACGAGTCAGTCTTGGAACTGATCCGGAAACCATGGAGTCACTTTTAAGTTTGAAGCTCGGCGACAGAGATCTATACATCACTGAACCTTGCAACACTTGTTGTGGGTCTACCATGGCAAGGCGTACGGAAATGGGACTTAAGAACTCGAAGTCCTAAGTTCCTAAGGCCTCTTGTAACTTCAAATTCCTCTAACTGATCCATCATTTGGCCACAATGCAAAAGATATAAGCTACCTGGATCTCTAAGACAACCTGCATAACCTCACTTAAATTGCTGTGAGACCCACTGTAGATCATAGTTTCTAATATCAAAAATATATTCACGTCCCAAATGATATACCTCCTTTCACCGCAAAGATGATACGAGAAAAGGAAAACTACTCGCTATTATACAACTACTCTCATATCCTTGCTTCCAATTGCTGGCATGTAAGACCGGAACCCTTACAAAATAGATACACCTACAAGGGTGAACAATAGAAATGAGTGTGACAACGAAACACTGGGGTTTTCTACGTGCCAGTCCTTTTAATAATGCGAGAGCAAGAATGTCCAATAAGTCAAAACATGAAAATAACCCAAAACCAAGCATAACCAGGATAACTAACTATACACAAACACACACACAACCTCGCTTGTGAGCGCCGGCTCTGCGTATGTCAAAATGTATATGACACTTCTGCCGAGGTGGAGGCGTAACAAAACCCACATACACCGGGGTGACCCATCCTTAATGATGAATAGATTCTGGTTACATTTCCTGACATTTTGACTAAGGTGTTAATTCAGCGGTTTGACTAAAGGATGTGGTTTTGTGTTGCACAATCCATAGCTACGTGCTGAGGACAGTGACGAAGGGGGGCGGAAACCGGTTCAGTAGGCTGTTTTCTCTCATACAAGATGCAACAGTAGTAAATCATATAAATTCGAGGAGCAAAGTGTAATTTTCGGACTAAAATTCTTAGGGAGTTTTCGAATAATTTCGTTTAGTTGGTGTTAGTAAATTTCTTACAAGTTCAGTTGGGGATGTGGATGAGTTGTGAGGTTACTTCTAAATTATTAAGTTAATATGACTTAAAGGATCTACAAAAGGAGTAAGGTTAGGCAAATAGCGCCACATCAAAGGAAAGTCAACGGAAGTGGTTTAGAATAGGATGAAAGAGTTACGTAACAGGGGTACACACGCGTCCTCACTTATATCGCAGAATATCCTGGATAAACCAAAAGACATCACAAATTGGGTCAGTGAAATTTTTTTTTAGGAAGTAGTCACCTGTGTCCCCTTTTCAAAAAGTAGGGGACTAAGCAAAGATTGCCCATAAAACCCGGTATAATATCGATGCGATAGAGATCCTCAAACTCTACAATGAACAAAAAATGCGACGTCTACTATATCGACTGCTATCACGAATAGAGATACCGGTTGTTTGTAAGTGAAAGGCAAAAATTCATGACACTCTGCCATGTAAGTGAGCGAGTGTAGATGATTTTCACCGAAGCTCAATTTCGTAGAATCCGCCTCATTTGTATCTACTCACACCGCCAAAGGGAATAAAGACGATGCCACTAACGATTGTTCTCAAGAAAACCTACATGCAATGGTCGAGATATGACGTTGAGATTATTCGAAGGGATTTTGCCAAGATCGGAAAAGAAACCTTCTTTGGCAATCTTAGGTAGCATACAATTTTCACATCTCGACGTTCGCAATAAAATTTCAATCCCATTTGTAGGAAACGCCTAAAAGTAGAGCCGCGCCAAATTGATCAAATTGCAATCGGCGGAAGATTCCTTCAGTGTATTGTTGAGTTATGTCACGACCAGAATCAACACTGTTAGAAAGTTCAACGTTGACATGCTGCAATCGCAACCGACCGTAAGAGTTCTAGCGAAATTATCCAGTAGCAGCAAAAAGTGCAGAGAATCAGTGGCAGATCTGCCAGCAACTTTACAAAAATGTAACAGACGCAGTTTCACGTGTGATGAGAGATTGATACTGAATGCACACAGGCAAACGAAGGCAGAATGGTTGCTACTCGTCCACTTTATGAGCAAAAAAGATATAAGAGTTAAGCATAAGCATATAAGCTAAACTAAGAACAACCCCATCCCCAGCACTCGACGTGTTCCTACATCTTCTTATTTGCAAACCGTCAGTTGCTAGCGCAGCCATCAGATTGAAAGTCGCTTCCCAATGGTCAAGCAAATATATTGGCCACTCCTTTATCTTAGATCCCCTAACTTTTCTTTCGGAAAATACCGACTACAAACCGTCCAAGTTAAATTTGAACCTCAACTTCCGGACTTCCATTCCTTCCCGAGAGGAGTGGGAGAACGGTAAAGCCAGAGGCGATCTTTCTGTTCATCTCTATTCCGACGGTTCCAAAACCAAAAACGGAGTGGGAGATGGTGTTTTCTCCAACATGCTTAACCTTAGCATCTCCTTCCGTCAATTTGACCACTGTATGGTTTTTCAGGCGGAAATTATAACGATCTACGAAGCCTTATCCTGGCTTAGGCACAATGGGATATCCTTCAGGGACATTACAATTTGTACCGATAGCAAGGCTGCTATAAAATCCCTGGAATCGGTAACATGTACATCAAAAGCTACTTCAGACTGCCGCTCATCTCTCATGGAGATGGAAGAACATTGCAACATTCACCTATGCTGGGTACCCGGTCATAGGGGCATTCCAGGGAAATATAAGGCCGATGAACTCGCCAAACGTGGTACTACTCTGGACATCCTGTCGCAATGAAGGAATTTCGGTATGCCACCTGCTACATGTCATCTTCTCTTAGAGTACGACGCGATCAGTAAGACAAACCAAAGATGGAGGAATAGGACTACGTGCCGTACCTCCAGGGAGATCTGGCCTATGCCAAATCTCACTCGATCTAAAAATTTGATTTTGCTCAAAAGGTCGCTCATTAGCACTGTTATTGCTGTTCTTATCGGCCATTCGTCTTCATGCCAGAAGGATGGATCTTTTCTCAAATGACTTCTGCAGGAGCTGCAGGGACGAAGAGGAGGAAGAAACGATCCTCCATTTCCTCTGCAATTGTCCTGCCCTATCCCAAAGAAGGAAGCTCTATCTAGGAGCCTAACACTTCGACAACTTGGGCGAACTATCACATACTGACGTCAAAAGTATCCTCAGCTTCATTAAGAGCTCCAAACAGTTTCAACAAAGTGAGTGCCGTTTTTCAGGGTATAGATCCGTGTGATATCTGGCTTTCCTGGCCTACGTTTGTATGTGCTTCGCACAGACAGTCACTCGCCCGTACCAACCTACGTTAGCCACCGATATTGATACGTATATAACAATTATGCACACTTATCCTTCAGCCTAGGTAATGCAAGGAAAAAGTGTGCGCTGAATGGTGCAAGTGCTGTCGTGGTAGTGACTTTGAAGTCAATTAATTAAATATCGATCGCCTGAGGCTTGCCAAGTGTTTTTTATTCTTCGTATAAGACCACGAGCCTGGGTAACAGGGACGACTCTTTGGCAAAGTTCCCTTTAAACTTGAATTTTAAAAACACTTTTTAAATAAGAATGTAACCCAACAAAGTGTAATATAATAAGCCCTCTCCCAAATCTTTTTAAACACAAGTTTACATTTCAATTAAATACTCATCTTATCCAAGCCATTGTAAGGGGAAGATTATTAAATTCTATAACGTACCTGAAAAGAGAAAAAGAAAAATTATCCATTATTATCCACACAACAAAATATGTTCAGTTAAATAAAGGATATTTCCTATATACAAGTTCTGACATTGAAAATCTTTATATCTCTGAATAAAACATTAAACCCCAGCCAACCCCGCCGCCCTTACCACCACTCGCCCACAAAATTTAATTCGCATCCTTTAAAACTTTCTCTCGATCTACTTAATAAAGCCCGCATTAAGGAAGTCATCCTTCTTCCAGAGTGTATGACGAACGAATTTACGAGAAGCGAACAAAAAAAAAAAAACACCAAATATTTTATATAAACTTTTTCTTTTTCAATTTCACCAAGGATTACGGATATATCTTCTCGCCCCGCTAATCTATCTTCATTGATTTTAAATTGACTTGAAAAAAAAAAAAAGGAGAAATAAAAATATTTCCTTTCCCCATTGGCTTTCATATTTCTTCGTTTTGTTTTCCTCTGTTCAAAAGGATTCCCCATAAAACTCTTATACAATCTTATACCAATCGTATTATCCAATTATTGATGAGAGCCAATTTTACGTCCATATACACACACATTGTCCATCATTGTAAAGTGCAAGGACTTACACAATTTTGCCTCCTCCTGTCGATTTCTGAGAAAAACTTAATGAAGTACTCTAAGGATATACAGGTGAAGAGCCAAGCAAAGTAAAAAGCGGGGAAAAAAATAAAGATCCATCGTTTATCGAAAGCCTTCTGGAGAGGCGGAAGCACAAACACACACCCTCGCACCCACAGCCTTAGACTTCAGTTCCGTTGGTGAAAATATGTAAGTGAAAGGATATTTTTTTTAAATCCGATTATGTTGGAAAATAAAATTTTCCCTCATATAATATTTTTTTTTTCTTCTTCTTATTTTTAGTAGCATCTCTCATTCCTAGTTGCTCAATCTGCTGAAAGTCCTTTCAGAGTGACGACTAAATTTTTTTTTTTTTTGGAATCGCAGTGTTGAGTGTGTGTGTGTGCGTGTGGGTGTGCGAATTCGCCAGACGTACAAATGAGAAGTTACTTTTCATTTCTTTTAGTCCTTGATGTGTTCCAATGTCGCTTTGGATAAGGTGTGTACGCGAGAAAGATATTATTGAAGAAAAAAAAGGAATAAGTAGAAAACATTCATAGAATCAGCGAAATAAAAGGACGAAGACAAAAGGAAAGGGCACGTGCGGGGGAAGGAGCATAGAGAAAGGACTTTATTTTCTTACATTTTCTGTTGTTATTACTTTAACAATAGTTTAATCTCTTTAGCGACCCCTAGAATCATTGTGTTTCTCTTTTGTTACAATTTGCGACAGTAAACTGTGGGGGGAGGATAGTGATATAAGATGGGTGGCGAATTTATATTCTTTCAAAAAAAAAGTGCTGGATGGTTTGAGCATACACACAGCAAGTATGACTCCACCTTCCAAGTACTTACTTCGAAGTTAACACAGCTTTTAGTTGGTTTTCAGACAGATGCTTAGCAACCTGTAAAAGTGAAGGACATTTTTTATAAATTGTCATCAACCTACTTTCGCCGATTGAAGTCTTTTTCAACGCACTTAGATGATGAACTGCATCGGTTAAGGACAAACATTCTTTTTTTTTTTTTTAACTGTTGACGATCAATGCAAATGAAATAAGGATAATCATTTTCAAAACTGTTCTCCGAATGTTAGGACTCCTAAGAGGCAACGTCCTACCGGAAAACTAACGAAGACTATCGAGGGCTTCAAAACGGAGCGCCATACAAGAAGAACGCTAGAATAGTCTCGGACACGTATTGAAAAACTTCTGCATTTAACACGGCGACGTTCATAGGTTGATGGGTGCTGAGTTGTGAAGAGGGTCATTACCTTACATACTCGTATGTACATATATCAATAGTTGATACATACGGCAACTAACATAATCGTTAGCAGAAACCTCATTTATTTGGATGAAGACTTGTCATTAGAGGACGACTTTGGCAAGCGTATTCATGGAATTAACCCGGTCTAAGTGAATTCATCTATCATGGATAGTCACCTTACCTAACCTAACCTGAGTTCTTGAGCTTTGCCAACGGCAAATGCAAACAATCTGCATCAAGGTAAAGCATTGTCTAAAATGTGCACCAAACGGCCCCACCGAATGCCTCTTACGGCTTAAGGACAGGACCTACAAACTGTGTTCTAAAGTTTATAATAAAAACGCACTTGGGGTCTATTCTGACAGCGGGGTCCATAGGTTGCATCACATCTGAAATCGGAGTTATACAATCCGACTTTGCCGGTCAGTTGATCAAAACACGTAGAACCAACGAAATTCCATTGCAGCGATAGAAGATACCTTTTCAGTATTTTAGATAACCGCGCATGTTCTGTAGCCAATTTAGACTGAACTGAATTGACACCAAACCTGGACGACGAGGACCAACAATTCCATCCACCCGACTTGGACGAAGTAAAGATAGCCATATCTAAACTTAGGTGACGGCCTAGCTACCGAGCTGTTCAAAGCGGCAGGCTATGACTTGGTAAGGAGCATACACCAACTCATCTGTAAAATATGGTCAAAGGAAAGTATGCCCGATGAATGGAACCTCAGCATCGCTTGCCCGATCCTCAAGAAAGCAGACCCTCTGAACTGCGCCAACTACAAACGCATCAGTCTTCTTAACATCGCCTACAAGATCTGCCGTGTTGTGTGAACGCCTGAAGCCGTTTCGTCAACAATCTGATCGGTTCAGACTAGGAAAGTCCACCATCGACCAAATATTCACACTGCGGCAGATCTTGGAAAAAAACCCAGGAACTTCAAATCGATACCCACCATCTTTTCATCGATTTTAAGTCCGCATATGAACTCCGCCTGGCTACGTAAGTAGCTTGCCGGTCCCAAGCCCGGATAAAGGAGGAGGGTTTGAGGTAACGGCTTGCCCTATCCTCAGTAAAAGCTCTCTCTCACACCTTCCATATCTGATCCTATCCCTTCCTCTCTCCCCTCCCTGGGCTGGATTAAGGTGTTATACGTTCCGTGCCGATAATCAACCTGGCTGGGAGCCCACAAATAGCTCAGTCGCGAACGGAGTATCCGGATACCTGGCGCCCTCCGGATTAGCTAGCCTTACCTGTACAATGCGGATCTCTGTGCAGGCTGACCTTCCCTTCTCCGCTACTCGTGGGATTCATTATGAGCAAAAACCCAAATTTATCTGTAAATGTGAACGTCCATTCAAAACCGTCCGGTAACTCGGACAGTATAACTGGCGCAATTAAAGCGTCGACCTCCGGAACTCTGGCCTCAAAACCTGGTACCGGTATCGACTGCCGCGCTTCTCGCCCTAAATCTTCGGTCCAGGTACCTGAAAGGTCGGCTGCAACGACTCTGGCTGCTAAGCCTGGTCTGAGCATAGCCAAAGATCGCATGGTACCTGCGACCAAGCCTTCTACGTCCACCACGGACGCGACCAACCGTTCTGCCTCGAGCTCGCGGGAAGTCGTTAAAAAAGAGCCTATTTTGATCGCCGTACAGCTTTCAGGCTGATCAAGAGGATCGAGAAGGTCCCTGAGGAGAGCAGGTCGGAAAGACATGAGACCTCTCTCGCCTGGGCAAACAAACAGGCTAGTATCCTCAACACCTCTAGGGACTCCACGTCCAAGCGACAACGATCGCATGAGGAGCCCCTTACGGAAGCGAAGAGGAAAAAGGTTGCACCGTCCACAACAGCAGCCAAGCCTTATGCCCAGGTGCTCAAGGACCCGATCATTCTGGCGGTCATTGATAGGAGCGATGCTGATGGGAGCATTACACCAGAAAGGTGGAGGATGGTAGAGAAATCTCTGGCCACCAAATTCCTCCAAGTTATGAAGGACCATCCCGGCCCTTCTCTCATATGCCGTGACGGTGGCTGGCATCAAGGCCACGTTAAGCTCATCAGCTGTGCCGACCAGAGGTCGTCGGAGTTGTATAAGGTCGGCATCTCCCGCTTGGGAATGGTTTGGCCTGGTGCTAGGATCGAGGTTGTCTCGAGGGAGCTAATCCCGAACCGGCCCAGATCTTATGCCAGGATCCCGTCCGAACCTTCGGATCCCGGAGAAATTTTAAGCATTTTCCGGACCAGCAACCCCGACCTTCCCACCGACAACTGGAAGATCGCCAAGCTGGATGAGCCTAAAGGTCTTACCAGGGGGGTCGTCATTATCATAAATGACGAGTCGCTGCCGTCCATCACTAGCACTGAAGGGGTGATCAGCTATAGTTTCATGGCTATCACCCTAAAAGTCCACAAGAACGACGCCAAGGAAACGGAGAAGATCCCATCCACGGCCACTGATGATGTTGCAACCACATCTGCAACGTCCTGTACGGACGTCATCCCTGACATGGCTAATCTATCTCTCCATGAGGTCAGTGACTCACTGACGGACATGGAGATGGATAGCTGTCCTCTTGGCTCCCCTCTTCTTGAAGATGACCTGTTGTCGTCAGACACAGAGGAAGCTAACACCACGGTGGAGGAGGTATCTGACCGTAGCAATGCTGCGTACTCCAGATTAACCTCCACCACTCCAAAGCGGCAACTGCCGCCCTTATTCTTCGTCTTCAAAAAGACGGAGAGGATATAGTCCTGATCCAGGAGCCATGGGTTGTCAATGACCTTGTGTGCGGACTCAGGACTCCCAATTACAAACTCTTCTTCGCAAGGAACCTAGGTAAACCAAGAGCCTGCATCCTTGCGAAGACCAATCTTAATATCTTTCTGCTTTCCAATTACAGTAATCCCGATACGATCGTGGTCAATCTGGAACTTGACACCAGGAACTACTGGTTGACCTCGGCATACCTTGCCCATGACCAGGCGGGACCATTGCCTCCGGACAACCTAAGGAGAGCCATCTTGGAAGCGGAGAGACATAAGGATAACCTTATTATTGGATGCGATGCAAATGCGCATCATACAATATGGGGTAGCTCCGACATAAACGACCGAGGTGAATCACTTTTTGATTTTATACTAAGTACTAACCTTACACTATGTAATAGAGGAAGCACTCCTACCTTTATTACCCGCAACAGGCAAGAGGTTTTAGATATTACCCTTGTCTCCGACGCAATTTCTGACTTGGTCAAGGATTGGATGGTGTCGGAGGAACACTCCTTCTCTGATCACCGGTATCTCCAATTCAGTCTCTTGGACCATCCTCCAGACCAAAAAGCTTTTAGAAGCTATCGCAAAACCAATTGGTCTCTTTACAGGAACGTGCTGAACTGCAAGCTTCCTCCATCTCTGCCGAGCAGTCCTAGGAGCACTGTAGAACTCGATTCTATCGTTGAAACCCTTACCGGGGCCCTCAACAGCGCAATGTCGGTGGCCTGCCCACTACGCATACCACGTGGCAAGAAAAAACCACCTTGGTGGAATGCGTCGCTTAGTGCCCTAAGGAAAAGCTGCAGACAAAATTTCAATAAAGCCAAAAGCTCCAAAAGTATAGTTGACTGGGACTACTACAAAGAATCTCTTGCACTATACAAAAAATTATTGAGGAAGGAACAGCGAGCCTCGTGGAAAGTTTTCTTTGGCAACATAGACAGCACCTCGGAAGCCTCGCGACTCCGGAAAATCCTCTCCTCCAACCCCCCTGTTTCTAGCTACCTAAGGAATTCAGAAGGAAAGTGGACATCCTCCAGTAAGGAGACAGTAGACTTACTTCTAGACACCCACTTTCCTGGTAGCTCCTCAGTTGTACGGCATGAACCGGAACTCCTAACGAGCAGCCCGTCATGCAAAGACTCCAACACTATTATTACACACAGCAAGATCCGGTGGGCCATAGGATGCTTCAAGCCATTCAAGTCTCCAGGACCGGACGGCATTATTCCCGCTGAAATTCAGCAATCTTTGGATGTAATTCTTCCCTGGCTAGACATCATCTTTAAAGGCTGCCTGTACCTTGTCCACATTCCCAGGACGTGGACTGAAGTCGAAGTCGTCTTCATACCCAAGGCAGGCAATACCTCACACGTTAACCCCAAGGATCTGCGTCCCATCAGTCTGTCATCCTTCCTACTTAAAACACTAGAAAGGCTGTTAGACTCCTACCTTCGCTGCAGCATTGATACCAAACTCCTGTCAGCGTCCCAACATGCTTATTGCAAAGGCAGATCTGTTGAAACCAGAGCTCGAAAATAACTCTCAACCTTTATTTTCATTTGGTTTCTCACTGAGAGATATTGCATTGGGCACTGACATTTAGATCTTTCTCCGAGATATATTTATATATACTCATCTTTTCGCTCTTCGCTTGTGAGCTATTTTTTTAATTTCAAATATATCACTCCTCTGTTGACTTTTTTTATAAAAATTAAATAGAAATGATTAACCTAAAACCTCTTTCGTCAAGAATAAATCAAAAGTCTTCAATGTATAGAATTCAATTGTTGTGTTCATTTCACATGTATATATGTATGTATTATCAATATAGAAGAACTTTGTTAGACAAGTGTTTACCGATGACTAATCAAATCACTAACGGCAATTCCGCATGCACTGCTTGCTAACTAAGCGACAATGATAAAGGAGATTTATTTTTTTCTCTCAGTGATATCTGTCATTGATTGACCAGAACCTAAAAAAAAGTAAAGTAAAGGTTTCTCTCCGACCAAGAGCGAAAAAAGAATGATGATGTAAATCGGTTATTAAGTGAGCTTATTTCAAAATCTCAACAACAGAGAGTAATTTAAAAACCTTTGAAAAGGTTGAGAGTTATTTTCAAGCTCTGGTTGAAACTGCTTTGCACTCTTTGGTATATACCATCGAAAAATCACTCAGCGTTAAGGAGTTCACCATGGTTGCTTTTTTGGATATCGAAGGCGCCTTCAATAACGTCAAATCAGAAGCGATCACCGACGCACTCATGGACCTGGGAGTCGATGCCTCGCTCAGACTTTTAATTGGAAAACTGCTTACAGGCAGAACAATTAGCACCAAGCTGGGCAATGCCTCGGCCCGCAGATCCGTGAGCTGCGGTACGCCACAAGGTGGTGTTCTGTCCCCCTTTCTCTGGAGTGTAGCGGTCAATAGGCTGCTGCTTGACCTGGAACGGGCTGGATGCGTGGTGACTGCCTATGCAGATGACGTTGCGTTAGCTGTCTCCGGCAAATTCCCTAGCACTCTTAGTGAACTTCTTCAAAACGCCCTCTCAATCCTCTCAAGATGGGCAGCCAAATGCGGTCTGGGGGTCAATCCCGAAAAGACAGAACTAGTCCTCTTCACCAGGAAGTACAAGATTCCTCCAATAGACCCTCCTTCTCTAAACGGCACACGCCTGTGCTTTACAAACAAAGCCAAGTTTCTGGGTCTCATTCTGGACAGTAAATTAGACTGGAAAGCCAACACTATTGAACGCGTTAAAAAAGCCACCGTAGCGCTTTACTGCTGCAAAAAAGCGATTGGTAAGAAGTGGGGACTGCAACCTCATACCACGCACTGACTTTACGTGTCCGTTGTCAGACCTATACTCATGTATGGTGTGATCGTCTGGTGGACGGCCCTAGATAGAGCCTTACACCGTAATCTATTGGGGAAAGTGAAAAGATCAGCATGCATTTGCATAACTAAGAACCACCCCATCCGCGGCACTTGACGTGCTCTTACATCTACTCCCTCTAAATATTTTTGGCAAACAGTCAGCTGCTTGCGCAGCCATTAGACTAAAAGCCTCTTCACAGTGGTCAAACAACCATTTTGGCCACTCCTCGATCTTAGATCCCCTAACTTTCATTCCGGAAAACACCGACTATATACCGTCCAAGTTGAATTTCAACCTCAACTTCCGGACTTCCATCCCTTCCCGAGAAGAGTGGGAGAGCGGCGACGCCAGAGGCGACAATTCCGCTCATCTCTACACCGACGGTTCCAAAACCGAGAACGGGGTGGGAGGTGGTGTTTTCTCCGATATGCTCAACCTGAGCATCTCCTTCCGTCTCCCGGACCACTGTAGCGTTTTTCAGGCGGAAATCATGGCGATCAATGAAGCCTTATCCTGGCTCAAGCAAAATGTGATATCCTTCAGGGACATTACAATCTTTACCGACAGTCAGGCTGCTATTAAATCCCTGGAATCGGTAACATGTACATCAAAGGCTACTTCAGACTGTCGCTCATCTCTCATGGAGATGGCAGAACATTTTAACATCCACCTATGCTGGGTACCCGGTCATAGGGACATTCCAGAGAATTGTGAGGCCGATGAACTCGCCAAACGTGGCACTACTCTAGACATTCTTCCGGAACGAAGGAATCTGGGTATTCCACTCGCTACATGTAAACTTCTATTAGAGCACGACGCGATCAGCAAGACTAACCAAAGATGGAGCAACGGCACCACGTGCCGCATCTCCAGGGAGATCTGGCCTACGCTAAATCTCACCCGTTCTAACAGTTTGATCTTGCTTAATAGGTCGCTCATCAGCACCGTTATTGGTGTCCTCACTGGCCATTGTCCCATTGGTCTTCACGCCAGAAGGATGGGCCTCTTTTCAAATGACTTTTGCAGGAGCTGTAGAGACGAAGAGGAGGAGGAAACGATCCTCCACTTTCTCTGCAACTGTCCTGCCTTATCCCAAAGAAGGAAGCTCCATCTGGGAGCCTATCATTTCGACAACTAGGGTGAAATATCACATACTGACGTCAAAAGTATCCTCAGCTTCATCAAGAGCTCCAAATGGTTCCAAAGAAGTGGCGCGGTTTCAGGGTATTGATCCGTGTGGTACCACAAATGGGCCTTCTTGGCCTACGTGTGTCTGTGCTTCGCACAGACAGCCACCCCACCTACCTACCTACCTAAGCCCGCATATGACAGCTTCCATAGAAACGAGCTATACAGAGGCATGTCTTGTTTTGGCATCCCTGCCAAACTCGTTTGTGTTTGTGCGGGATGACGATGGAAAATGCATGCGGCTCCATCAAGGTCGGTCAAGACCTCATCGAGACCTTTGATGTCTGAAAAGGATTTAGGCAAGTGACGCGCTGTCATGCGACTTCTTCAACATCGTTCTTGTGGCTGGATCATGTAAAGCGGATGGACACCAATGCTCAGACCCGGAAAATCTTTGAATCCACACCCGAAGGAGGGCGCAGTAGAGGAAGAGCGCGACTCAAGTGGCATACGCAAGTGAAAGGGGACCTCAACCAACTTGGCATGCGAAACTGGAGTTAGCTGGCTAAAGATCGAGCTGGCTGGAGACGCTTGTTGGTTGCGGCCCAGGTCCACCCCAGACTGTAGCGCCACCTTGAGTAAGTAAGTAAGTAAAAAAGCACAACGTTGAACTACAAGAATCTCAAGCGATTGCAAATAAATTTACCTCAACTTGTTAAAAAGTCCCTTGTTCGGGCAATCTATGAGCAGAAAAAGGGAGGAGCATTCACTCTCGGAAAACAAGAGAAAATTTTGGAATCTCAGATCAACATCCGCGATCTTTCTTTGGTGTAGTTGTGTAGCCTAATTGTGGTTAAACTTACTTAGGCTTTACACAGTTTCCTAACGGGTTCCTTCTAGTGCTGAAATTCATCCATTTCCTTTTTTTCTTATTTGCGGATAACATCCCTGAAGATTTTAGTTCTACGAACAGATTATTCCCTACTTTTACCAGTTCTATGAAAGCAAATGAATCTATCTTAACTAAGTGCCTAACAAAAATACAATCCTTCTATAGAATCAACATTATGACAGTCAAAGGGCGGACCGACTTTTCAAGGAAACCGTCCACAAATAAAATCTCTTTGCAACAGAATGTACTGTTTCTAAAAATAAAAAAACTGAGGTAATGCCTCATTAAACTTGAATTCTACTCCAAAGTATCTGATAACTATTCAAGTAACAAAGTCCCTTCCAAGCTCCCCCACTCAAAGCAAACCATAAACATTTAAATTTACAGTCTCAACGACATAAATCCGATTATGTTACTTAACAACTATCCGTTACCACTTAGGCGTACCAGCTGTGCAGCAGTTATTACTAAAGAGCACAAAAGCTAGACGGCTCCTTTCATCAAGAAATGTTCTCCTTCTCAAAGTCAAATGGAACAAGGATGAAAGCAATCGGCTAAAAAAAAGGGCGATTCATCGCAGATGTTCTTATTTTGCGGGACAACACAAAGTGCAATTTCTACCGCAACCAATTAAATTCCCATTGGCTAAACTAAAAACGGCAAAATCTTCAAGGATCCCCAGGATCCTAGTCAACAGAATGAAAGAAACGAAAGGATATTCCCTTTCAAGCATTCTATTTAACAACATAATCATAATAAGGACACGAGAGCAAAACACAAGGAGCAGCCGAACCGAAACCACAATTCTCACTTCACTTTAAGCTCATTAGCAGATTTAACTCCGTCTATAAAACGGGAATGTATGTATGTAATTCCTTTTTCATATCCTGCCAAGTGTGTGTCTTCTCTAAGAATCTCCCTGTTGGAGGAGACTATACAAAGTCAACATCTGGATTGTTGCTGGTCTACGCCAAGTTAAAGTGCTTGCTTACACACTTTATTATTATCCTTTGGCATCATAAGCGAATGTAAACCTTTTTCTACTCATCTACACTATCTTCACACACAAAGGCAGGCGGTTTTTTTTTTTTTTTTTTTTCTACGAAAAGAGTTTTGGTTTACCAAAGGAAAACACAGGATACACTCAGTCTTCACCATATCTTTGGTTAAATAAGCTTTTGTGGATACAAAACTCATGTCACTTGCAGCAGCAGCCGCAGGAATATACGAAGAGAAGTTGAAACAGTGTTACCAAGGACTATATACCCACTTAGATCGGGGCATGAGTGAATCGTTTCTTTTACTTTGCAAACAAAAATCATAAAGGATAAGTGAGGTGAAATCCTTGTTTTCTAATAAATTATACAGAAAACACAACGTATGAGTACGAATAGATGGGAGCAGGACTAAACTGGTTCACAGGGAGAGTGCAGGAAACTTTTCGCATAAATTCAAATTAATTGCTCTGCCAGGACAATTTGGCCTAGAATCATGTAAACTTTTCGGAAAAATATTGGAATATAATGTTTCGTCCTTTTTCTAATTGATTAACTGACTGGCAGTGCTGGGGAATAACTTTGTCGGGGTATTTTTGAACATAGAGTCATTGGAATGTAGAGTATCATATGTGTAGGGTTCCCAAAGGACACTTTAAGAAAATACATGCGCGAATAAAGAAGGCAATACTTAAAGATAGACGATATTCTTGAAATTAAGAAGAAAGCCCAACTTTTCTTTAATAGTTTAGGGGACTGGGGTTATCCTTAAAAGACAATATAGATCCGTGCAAAGCTCTTTGAATATTTGCTACTAAAGTCGAAAGTTTTGTCCATTTGGATCCGATGGTATACCACAAAGGAGCAAGTGTATACTGAACACAATAGCCGTACCTTAAACATCGAGAGAAGATTAAATGTTAAAATACAAAGATGGGAATTGGTCTGCTCTGACAACGCCCCAGCGCTCCACATACATGGATTCCAAATAGACTAGATCTTCCAAAATCGGAAACGGTACTAATAGTCGGAGAGCTAGTGACAAAAATAAGTACCAATCAGGGAGCCACAGGGGAAGCATTTCCGGTGCTGAGGGCACTCGACGAAAGCCTCTAGAGTAAGTAGACACTTATGACCATTTTGCGGCAGCAATTCGAATGAATCATCACAATGCTTCGTAATCGCGTTCGAAAGCCATAAGAATCTCTGGTGGAGTTTACCATTCAGCTAAAGCCCTTACGGTGTTTTCAGATTGCTCACAGATTGTGGTAGCAGAGATTTTCACGAGACACTTAATCGACGGTTGAATGTCTTCGGACTCTAACATGACTAAGCACCTAGTGGTAGGAGAAGCCACAGCCAGCTAAGAAAAGCCTACTGTCTGGAAATACTATCCGTAAAATTCAACACCACTTTTCAAATGGAGGGATAACCAGTGACGGAGACTGAAGTTGTTTCACAACATTATCATGAACCAAGAGGACTCAACACCGCTGAAGAGATCACGAGTAAGAAAGGATCAAGCTACGAACCGTCACACATGTGAGTGATGGTGGTCTGAAAATATGTGGATTCATTGGCAACAGGGAACACAACTTTATTATAGACTCTGGGGCGATGGCACCGGTTATAGCTGAAAGTTTTCTTCTACAGAATTCCGCGCGAGGGCATAGCCACCAAAATCGCCAATTTAGATAAGAAGTACAGGAATTATAAGTTAAGTCAGAAATCAAAAGGAGTTTACTCATTCTTTCGCTGTCTTGAGCGACAGCATGTCATGGGGGTACATTTATGTGGTTGACAAATATATGAGTAAACATGCAGTGTTTCTTCCAACGAGTGTCTAAATAACCAATGATGGGAAATGGACTTTGTCTTGTACGAACGCAGCTTCGCCCCCTGACGATCATGCCCGAAGAAGCAGCTTTATAGGAGCCCTCCAAAGATAATGATTTGCCATAAGAAATGCAGTAGCTTTGTCACTTCAAATGAAAGGACAATTTCTAGCCAGAAGAGCAACACGCAATCAAAGAATTTTACCTAGAGGGATTTGAAGGACAGCAACAATCGTAGATACTACCAATCGTAAGCTAATGATGAAAACCTTTTCAAAGGGAGACAGCCTGAATATATGAATTGAGACTGGATATTGCCTATAGGACCGTCCTGCTGTTTCAGCAGGATGGATTCTTCAAATTTCAAAAGGCCCTATGGGGGAATAAATTATTGCAAAATGCATGTTCAGCCAGAAAATTGCCTTCATTGGATTGCGATAATGTCGTTGCTGGTTTCTTTAAATAACAGCAGCCACCTTACTCAAAGGACAGTAAGGTGTATTCACAAACAAGACAGTTTATGATATTCCACGACATGACAGGCAATAAAGAGAAAGGCCCAAAGTCATGTAACAACTTGTTGTTTACTTTCCATCTAATTCCCCATTAAGCCCACGTAAATTCAGAAACCTTCCGTGCAATATCTTCGCCAAAAACCAACAGCATAACTCCTCCTTATCCAGATCCAGACATTTACATATATTCCCAAGGATATGTAGCAAATTTATTTATCACCTCCTCCTGCGTGTCCTTCCAAATTTATAATTCAATACTCTATTTCCATCTAACATGGCTGAACTAAATAATTTCCCACTTCCTTTCTCCCTGCGTCGACAGAAAAAAGAAAAAGAAAAATATACTTCCATTTAGCCACCCTTAGGTTGTACTTGGACTAACTGTATTAAAGTACAATGCCCGTTGATGAAGGTTTTGACATCAGGAACCCTCCCGATAGAAAGCCCAAAAAAGTAAGTGATGTGTACACGACAGCTTCTTCGCACTGAAGTTTGCATCTACGCAAAAAGTATACACATACCCTAATCTGGGCGGGATTTCCCATTTCCCAACTTGAAAAACTTTTTCATTTTCGGAAAGTTCTTCTTTTCCCCGTACCTTTTTATCATGTCAAAAGAAAATCGCAAAAAGAAAAAAAATTTGAAAGAAAACTACTAGAACGGCAGCAAAAAAAAAAAACAGCAAACGTGGAAATACCAATATAGAAGTTTTCGACTTAATTTTTGTTTATTTTTCTCTTTTTTTCACAGAAAGGACCTGTGCCCGACCCATGCGAATGGATGAATGCAAAACAATAAATTTTCATTTAGTAAGTTTCCCAAGCGGGAAATATTATAATTTCCCAATTTACCGGTAGAAATACAAGGAAGGGAATCAACGTTCCACACACATATGCTTATCCACTTAGGTCAGTCATTAGATTTACATAACTTCTTGTCACAAGGGAAGTTAGGCTTTACGGAGTGTTTCAGGACAATCGTCTGGTTTCGTATTAGCTAATTGAAAGGTTTTGGTTCATGAGAAGTTGAATTGCCGATGAAAATTTTTATTTGGAATTCAGGCTGAGGTTGCTAATAGGGCAAAGTCACAGGATAAGCACTACAAAAGACTCACTGCTTTCTAGTTGGTGGCTACAAGACAATCGCATTCATACAACAGCTAACGACTATTCAAATTGAAGAAGCTGGCACTCTCTGTGCATTAAATTAACTACAATATGCAACTTGACCCCAGTAACAAGTCCCTCTCGCAAGTACATATATGTGGCCTTCTCGGACTTTGGGCTTAAATTGAGCCTTTTAATGGCAAATCGAACCCTGTCTCATAAGAGACCTCCATTCCCGGTGACTCATGGGCTCAAAATGTCAAATTTAAATAATAAATCAACAGATGCCTCTCAAACCCTATCAACATCAGGTGTCGCTTTTGGCGTCCAACCATTTCGAGATACTGCTGAGGTCTCGACGTCTTCTACACCCAGTTTTTAACATTGAGCTGAATTGACAATTTTATCCGTCTGCCCAGAAACAATATCACGCAGCAAGCTCTTCATTGGAACTTGTAAGGCAGTCTCATACAGCGAGCTCTAACTAAAGCCTGGCTCAGAGCTATAGAAAATGAGGTACTTAAATAGCAAAATGTATGGAACCCTAATTTCCGTCGCCGTGGATCGGTGGTTAGTGCGTAGCACTACTGTGCGAGCGGCATGGGTTTAAACCGCAGCCAAGTACACTAAACATTTTTCGCGGCACCACCTCTCGTCGGGGAATGACAAGCCTCCGGGAGTATAATTTGTTATGAAACAGCTTCTCAATTCTAAACTGAAGTTTAGAAATTTCACTGAGCCCTTAAGCTTCAATGGGAGCAGAAAGTAAGTAAAGTAAATAAACCCGACGAACAAAAGACAACAATACAATAAGCTCTATTTTAAACAGCTTTAGCCTTGAAAAGTGTACCATACCTAAGACATCAGCAACATCTTTACGAATATAGTTGTGTAATCTTAAAGTCTTACTCAGCTAAAGAATAACTCAAGTTTTACGATGTACTATAGGCTAAGGTTCGATTGGGATTCATACTCTAGGTGCGGTGGTTTGAAGTGATGGGGCCACACACTATTTACCTTATTCCTTCTACAAAGAAGCAATTCCCAGCTAATCTTCGACCTTCCCAAGAGTCACTCATCAAAGTTGATGATTCTCTACAAAAATCTTTCCGATTTGCCCCAGTCATTTGTTAACAATAAATTTTAACTACAGCCCGAGCTTGGCAATCCTTCTATCAAGCACACACACACGGTAAAGGAAAAACTTTTCTCGGTGCTAAAAATTCAAATATATTTTAATTCCTTCACATAAAACTCTACTTAAGCTCAAAACGAGTATTTAGGTGCAACGGTTATTTTTGTTTAACTACTCACACGGAGTCTGGCAGCATCTTTCTGCCACATACTTGGCCATAACTTAATATAAAACACAAGACAGACACTTTCTCTACCCCGTCCGCCTTTATCGTTGAACGAGCAAAGGATAAAAACCTTTGCACTCCTCTCCGGGACGATGAAATCACATGACTTTCCACATATGCCCTTAACGAGATGCAACACGATGAAGGAAGAAGTGTGTAGGTACGGCAAGAACGCACAATGCAACCAAAATGAAAAAGCGAGAGAGTAAGACAGAGAGAGGGATAGCATAAACTTTCTTAAGTGAGTTGTATCGTAAAGTAAATTAAAATAAAATGAACTAGGACACACCTTAATATCCTTACAGGAAGCGGAGGCAGAAAATAAAACGAAATTCGAAACAAAAAACCAAGCGATGCTGAAAAATTTCGCCCTCCAGTAAAGCGCGATACACACATAGCGACACACACGTACGAGACTAAGATGTGAACGAAGGCTGAGAGGAGGACAAAAATAAGAAGAACAAAAAAAAAAACAAATGAAGAAGTCGGTAACTCTTTATTTGATTTAAAATATGCTGAAACAGGAAACGGAGCAGTTTCCTTTCATTTTTTTTTTGTTTTCCTCCATTCTGCACATTGGTCCTTTTTATTTTATTTTTTCTCCTTTCGTTCAAGTTGAAGCCGAACAACATCCGTTTGCTCATTATATGAGCATGTGTTTAAGAGAGTGTGAAGTTTCTTAAAGGTGGGCCGCGCAAAAAGGAAGACGGCTCTAAAGACGAACAAGGATAACACAAAATAAATGTGGACGGGAGGAAAAAAAACACGAAGGAAAAGTTCTACGTTTTTCGCTTTTCTTCTTTCTACCTCATCTTCGTGGGGTTTTGTTCGTCATCTTCGTAGCGTACATCTCTACTTGGATGCTCGGAGTGTTCATTTCCAGGTGCTCTCATGCACAGGCAAACAACGACAATACCGCCGTTGCCGTAGGTGAGCGAAAAAGTTTTAGGTTTCCCCCTACTCGTGCTACCTATGGTTGCACGAGTTTTATCCAGCCCCACCAGGTTTTCTCGTTGTGTGTCTTTTCTTGATGATATGGCATCTAGCGGAAAATTAATTTTCCCTAGGTGCTTTATTACAGCTTCTTCCTTTGGTAAAGATCTCAAATTTGTTTCTTCCCAACACAGTGGGTGATGAGAGCAGCGGACCACAGTAGATTCTGTTGCAATTTTAAACACAGTTGTACCTTTGGCAAAATATATACACCATTTCTGTAAGCCCGGTCCCCTTATATGTGTATGAATGATTGGTATAGTGGCCGACTGATTAAAAACCCCTTATGCCACCAAAACCAACGTAGGTCTAGGCAGCAGTCCTCGAACAATTTTTTGGATTTACAGTCAAAATCGGTTATAACGACCTTCAAGGGACCGACGAATTTGGTCGTTAAAACCGATACGTCGTTATAATTGATGTCGTTGTAAACTATTTTGACTGTATATGCAAATTAAATCTTAGTCTATATTTTCAGCAAACCAACTTGTGGGCAAGTGGCCAGACAGGCCAAGTGGGCAAAATTAAAAACACGAACCGAATATTCAATGTCATACATTGACTTCAATCCAAGCTTTCCTTAATGAGTTAATGAGACCGAAGGGAAGGTAACGAAAATGGCAATGGAAGGCATCAGCTCTGAAATTTTCTCACACGAGCTAATGTTTTCCAAGCTCAAGTTTTGTGCATGACCGAAACCTCACTGTCCCTTGGCAACTTCGTAAAGAGATAAAAATCTTAACATGGAAAGCCAGGCGGAGATCTAGACCTCTTTATGTTGCGAACATTCAAGAAAGCTATAAAAAATCACAGTATAACTCATTTCAGATTCCAAATGATTCAGGAAGGCATCTCAGGCATCATAGCAACATAAGGTTAAAGCAACCGATCCAAGAGAACAGTCTTCAAAAGCTCTGAAATCTAAGTGATTAGATACTTTTCAGCCTCTCTGTAGACGAAACATAATTTCACATGTGATTGAAGGACTGAGAGCGATTTAAATTTGAGTATTTCTGTCTTGTCACAGACGAAGGACTGGGGAATTGCTTAGGATTTAGCTGTAAGCAGACTAATTTGTTTTCTCCAGAACAGGTTATTAAAAGTTCCAACGTGTTTGTAAGCTTAAGACTACAGCCGTTAAGCCCGGAGGCAAGAAGGAAACGAGTCGACCAATAAATGTTGATCGAACATTTTTGCTGACCGTGCAACTAAGGTCTACAGGTCTACATTTCAAGAGGAGGAGCAGCATAATTTTTCAACAGGCGATGTATACCTTGCCGGCTGTTAATGAATTTTATTTTGACTGATCACACCGGTCCTAGTAACTTCCAGTAAATATTCGTCCGTCCTCATATTTTTCTTAAAGATCGTATGTATGTGCATTCGAAGAGCAATTATTTTAGAAGAAATCCACCTAGGCTGAATATATAATATCACTACATATGTAGTTTTCAGCTGTATAAGAGATGCATTTTCAGTGATTTTAACAGGCATACGTAATGCCATGCAGATGTCAGATAGGTGATTTTTACCTGTAGCGACTTCGTAAGTATTTCTTCATCAACAGCCACGAACGCTAAGCTGGGTGTCATGAAATAAAGTCCAATGAAATAAGGTTCAAACCTCAGCATCGCTAAGCTACATAGGTCTGACGACCAATGTATCTTTCCAATAAGTTGACAAAGTTTAGGCTTGAATCCGCTCGTAGAAAAAGTTTGTAGAGAGGTCTAACCAAGTGGAACTACTCGTATGCCGAGTAATTAAAGGTTAACCAACGATCAAATGACGAAGATGCAAATATGGTCAGCAAGTGTCTGGCTTTCCGAATGTTCAGGATACCAGTTGAACTTTGAGGTTTAAAGGACTCCTCTCTAGACTGTTCTTTCGTGCTAAAGTAATTATAAAAAAAAGTTTCCTTCTTCTGCCTTTGTCCTATATAACCTGCGAAAAAAAAACCCTTCAAACTGAAATCTCTGGACAAAAGGGGAAACAAAAACTTCTTTGCATAGTTCCTAGGTCCTTTAACGTTTGATAATTCTTTACAACATCCCCTTTGGTCCACAGACAATCCGAGCGAATTATTTTTACAGACATTATTCATCCAAAAATCTCATTTTATCTGTCAGATTTGTTTTCACTCTTTTTTTTGTTTCGCATTCGTGCAAATTGTCCAAGTGATTCATGGATAAATGTACAAGGATATGAATAGCATTAGACACACTATACCTATAGGTTGTTCATATATTTATTTTTTTTTCCTTTGATGCAACATAAATCCTTGGAAAAGGAAAGTTACAGGGAATATAGTTGTTTTGAGTGTAAAACAAGGCAGACATGATATTTCTGAAACTAGACATGTTCCAAAAGTCCCTTTACAACGTTCTACTTCGATCAAATTGGTTGACTACGTGAGCATGAGGTACCACAGGTTGGTAAGGGCGTGCCGATGCATTCTTTGTATGAAGTTCTTGGAATCGTTCTGTAAAAGGAAGGATCCTGTTCTTTGCGAAAGGATGTAGAGCACGTTTCTTATGTAATTCAGATAAAATCCTAGAAAGAGACAGAGTTGTTCATTAGGAAGTTCCTTCGTAAGCTGATACCTGCATAAGAGACATTAATGACGAGGAGAACGTCTCACTCAATTCAAAAACATATGCATATATGACGATAGCAAAGTCAAATGCATCTGCTAAGCCTGGACAGTAATAAAACATGAAGCATAAAAGCTTCCATTTAAAAAGGATGGCAGCTACACCATGTTCTTTCCCCGAATTTGGAGTCTGGGCCTTCACATGTAAAAAAAAAAAATCCCAGTTACCACCACTGGTCCAGTAGATAAAACGAAATTCAAAGACAAATTTGCAAAAGTCACCAACAAGAGGAAGACACAGCAGCACCATACGTATATGTCATAGGACTTTCATTCCCTTTTAACCACCAGCAGAGTCCTTTTAAAAAAAAAAACTGTCTTTGGACATCGTTTTTTTTTTTTGTTATTTTGCTTGTCTCCCTTTGCATCACTTTTTAGTTCACATTCAGTCAACCTGAAGATGAGGACAGAGCAATATAGATTTTTCTTTCTTTTTTTTGTTGAAACTTCCTTTGGGTTTAAAAGGACACGACAAAAAGTTGACGGTTTTATTCTATGCCTATTATTCGCGTTAGGTGGTTTATTCCCGGTGGGATTTATGTACATTGACCAAAAATGGCAGACAAGATGAAGCGAAGGATGAAACGAACGAGGAAATGCTATTTGCAAAAGTAGTTTTGTTGAGTTTCTTTTTGTATCTTTTTTTCGCATTTTTTTTTTCCGTGAGACAAATGTATGAGTGTGGTACTCCTGCTGGGTGTCCTTTTCAGTAATAATTATTGTAACAACAACAAAAAACATGGCAAACTTTTATGAGCAGTTTTGATTTTTGTCAAAAAAAGAAAAAAAAATAGAAAACAGAAAACCACTACCATATCCATTTTGTCCATTTTGTTCCATCTTTTACGGTTTCAAAGTCAATCTGGTCCGGTCACAGGCACACAAGGAGAGACGACACGGGTAAAGTTTAAACATTTTTTCTCACTTTGAATTTTTTATGAAGACTGACAGTAAATTGATTTAAAATGACTTTTTAAAAATTCGCTGTGAGTAGAGGGCTTTTTTTGTCCTTGTTGGGTTCCTTACAGTTCGCTTTGTGAATATAAAAGGTTTTGACAGAGAACTTTGGAACAAAAGATTGACGAAGACGAGTGTATGTAGGAAGTTAGGTAAAGTTTTCGGGTAAGGGGAATAAAACAGGGCAAAAGACTTTATTTTGAGTGGAAAAATGCCAGAAAATTGAAAGAAATTTAAATGAAGTATTGAGAGCAATAGTAGGACGGGGATTTGAAGACAGGGGTTTAACTAGCACAACCCTCCATATAGCATCGATAATAAGGATTATATCTAAACATCGGAATCGGTGCCAAAATAACCTTGACAAGAGCTTTAGCAGGTGAGACTATTCATGTTTTCATAAGTAGAAAGTGTCTGTTGAAAATCCAATATTAATCCACTTATATTGAATTTAAACGCGGCAATAAGCAGGGTTGAAGAGAAGCTAACACGACCGCCTAATTGCACCAGAGAAATGGCACCATCAAAGCTACTGAAACTACAACAGGAAGGTGCATCCCAGCATACAGGAAAAACTCTAAAGAGTGTCTTATCATCTGGCATAAGATTAGGGGGTTCGCTATGAGGATGACAAAGCTTCCTAACAGTGAGCAAAGGAGGCGTTCTAACCAAATAACCCTCGATCTCATATGGAGGGACAATCCAGTAAGAGTAGAACTAGAAAGCCCGAAAAGGTCTATCTGATAAGAAAAAAAGTTCTTGGTATTGCAAAGTCTAAAGCACCCAACGCGAGGAATATGAAGTATAAGCCACAAGCAAGAAAACCATCACGAGAAGAAATAAATATCGCAAAATGATCGCTAAGAAATTCAAAAAAATGTGGAAGAATCCGTAATACGTTTCAAACATTTAAAGAAGGTCCGAAGGAAACATCTGAATTTTGATGAGACATTGACACCAATGTTAAGGTCAAGCAAACTCCCCTCCCTCAATCTACAAACGTGACTCCACACAAAGCACCAATAATCCTTTTCCTCCTTTATGGTACAGAGCCACAAAACAAAAAGATACAAAGGCGGATTATATGGTTACATTTACTTTGGCAGAAGAGTCCCAATAGAACGTCTCTTGGAAATAACTA
This sequence comes from Matsumyia berberina, assembly GCA_917880715.2. Taxonomy (NCBI): domain Eukaryota; kingdom Metazoa; phylum Arthropoda; class Insecta; order Diptera; family Syrphidae; genus Matsumyia; species Matsumyia berberina. Next base: position 56,554,060 of record OU862870.1, read on the forward strand.
GCTTACAATCAAACCGGTGCATCTTTTAAAGTTCATTAAAGACTGTCCTTGCCTAGAGGCCACAAAGATGTTCTTGTCTGGATTCAAAATAGAAGCTTATAGTGTTTGAATTAAGAAAGTAAAGTCCTTCCTAATTTTAACTGTCACCATAAACAGAACAATCAAATTTTAATATCTCAAACTTTTACCAACATTGTTCACACATAGGTCAAAAAGTTTCCAAATAAAATATCTCATCCCAAACCGATCCCAACTTCCTTTCTAAATAAAACATTTTCACAAACAAGCTGTTTAACTCCTAAAAGTGCAACAACCTGTCACATAACTCATTACAATCGCGTTGCGAGTCGCGACCGTGCTGCTTCTCCACAAAATTTACTTGACTCCTTGCAATGCTTCTTCGCGCTCCAGTCGTGCATTGCAGGAATTACCATCAGCAAAAAAGAAAAACCGAACCTTAAACCGGTTGTAATGAAAAATTATTGCAGACACTTAACATTTTTCCGCGCCGAAAAAGGAGCTCATTCAGCACAGAAAAAAAGGACCAACACCATGAACACCACCACCCATCAAGCCAGCACCACCATCACGGACCAACTAAAAATGTGCTGAAAAGAAATATTGCCTTCCTTTCTACTATTTCGATTCAGTGTCTCACACCAGTTTTAAGGATTCTTTTATCCTTTGCAATTCCGCACACGCGAATTAAAAACGCCAACCAACCCGACCGACACCCCTGTACGTGCTCTCTGTGGGTAGCAAACAGCTCAAGTAGCTGCAAACACTATCTCTCGTGCTTTCAACACCAACCAACCCAACCACCCGTCCAACCGCGCCGAGCGCGCAAAAAAAGGATAATTAAGCATGAACGCGCTTCTGCAATTCGCGCCACAGACAAAGAGGTGGCAGCGAACTGCCCAGAGATGGAGGTGGTAACCAAATTGGAAGTCCTTTATCCTTGACAAAGAAAACACTTTGCCATTCTTACAATGCAATTAAATTAATATCCCAGTAGATAAATATACATTGTATGCAGGAGGGAGGACGGGGGATCTGTTTTCGTCGCTGTGCTTAGGCGCGCTCTTTTAATTTCAGCGCGAGGATACCTACTCCTCGGTTTGGTTCGCACTCTTTTGGCAACGGTTCAAGGCGTCTTTAAGTGAGTCACTTTGATAAATACTCCGAGAGAGAGAGTGGTTTTTTTTTATTTTTGCACCACCCTTTCCACAACCTCACTTAGCATCACGAGAGCAACGGAGTGACAGAGGAGTGTACAGATGAATGTAGCACAAGGACTTGCAGGCAGTGCTAAAAAAAAATGTATAACGCCACCAAAGTGTACCTTTGTGACCATCTCTCTACGAGCTACATAGCACAGAATCAACCCACAAAATGATGACGCTACTTATGTACTGAGCTGGGGTTGTGATTGCGATTGTGACTGCCTGCGACTGGTTTCGAAGCCCAAGTGTGCCCTGGAGCAATAAACGAATGAAAAGAACCCTCCACGAAGAGAGCAAGCACAGTCGATGCCGCCTGCCTGCTTGCCATGCCAGGACGTTGTACATTTATTTATTTATACTTTTATAGCCGAAGCTCTATGGAAGAAAAATTACCCTCTTGTTGCTCCATTGCCAGCCTTGCCAGAGTTACTTATGAGCCAAGCTAACTCGCTCCGACTCTCACACTCAATCTCGGCCTCACTGTGTGTATCCTTAAAAGACTTTTATCCTCTTACATGAAATTTGCCATAGGGAATTTGCATATTTCATTACAGTCATATTAACGCCTGTGCCCTCATACAGTCGTTTATGAGGATACTTGCTCCGGAATGGCTGAATGAATGCACTTTGTTCAAGAGTGAGGGTCGGAGGACGACAACGACCGGTTGAAAGTGCCAGTCGGCACACCTTTCGAAAGAATGATGAAAATTAACAAACAATTTGAACGTAATCTTTCACAAAACGAAAGAGTTCGGGGAGATATTTTTTGGAAATGCAACAAGTCCAAAAGGACATTCAAGTTACGAGCGGAGGCGTTTGATAAAGGTGGAGGTGTCATAGAATTTCGAATAGTTAAACGATGAGACGTGAAGGCGGCGAGGGAAGTAAACCATATTCGACTGATTTTCAAGAGTAGGGTTGATGGCTTTTGTAGTCTAAGTAGTAGGTAGGTAGAGAAGCCGTCAAGTTAAGACTAGGTTTGATCTAAACACCTAAGGCATCTTAGGTCAGTTGGTCGCCTTCCCTACCTCATTGGTATCTACAATTCAAGGGCATGTGTCCATCAAAAGGAATAACCCACAATCCGGGACGTTCTTGTACTCAAACAGTTGCACACTGTCCAAACTCACGTTCTGCAATCCAAAGTTTGAAGATGTCTTGGTAGAGAAGCTAAGAGCCATAGGGCATGTTCGGTACAAGAAAATAGGTTGAGTACCTCTCGTCTCTTTTTCCGCCTGATCATATTAGTCCAAGCACCCGGGTTTCTCCACAGTTCTATATATAGTGACATTGCTCACGAGATAACTCTGGACAGTGTCCACAGAGATGAGTGTTTTCGAAGATTATTCTTGTACACTGTGCACTTGGAGACGCGTCTTCTTTGGCCAGCTCCATTCTCCTTTTCTAGCTTGAAGGTCATCTGAATAATCCCTGGGCTTCTTGTCAGCCCACCTGTCTGCCGCCGTACCTATATCGTCTACCAACCGTCCAACTACCATCATCCAAAATACTCATCTCCTGCTCTCCCATAATATCTCAACTTGTCGTGTTTGTTTAGTTTTCCCTTTCCCTTTCGGATTAGGTGTGATATTTCCAACTGGCCAGTGAAGGACATCACTTCATTCTGCATTCTTACAAAATGTGTTCTCACTGCTGTGATCCACTGATTAAGGTTAGGTTAGGTTAGATTAGGTGACTGCCACCGATCAGACAGGGATACACTTAGACCACATTGGCCCATTGCGACGCCACAATGAAGAGCCGGTTTACCAGCACCAGGAACCAGAGTATGTAACACAGAGTACGTCGAGATGGGCAACGGCAATAGTCTTAACCCTAAGAGTTGAACCATTTCGTCTCCGAGATGAAGTTTCTTATCTTCTCGATGTCGAGTTGGGCCAGATCGTTAAGATCAGCGTAGAAGTAATCACCGAGGGTTTTCCTTCTTAGCGTCGCAAGGGCAAGATACGTGCACAGTAGGAGCGTTGTAGTTTTCTCCTTCTCCGCGTCTCTACAGCTTCTACAGAAATCATTGGAGGGTACCCCCAGTCTGAGTGCATGCCAGTTTCTTGGCGTTCGTGTCAAAGAAGAATTTGATCGATTTAATGGGCGCAGATAGTTACCCCAGGTTTTGCGCCTTCTTTTGCCAGCTAGTTCGCTCTGCAATTGCCAGCGCTACAATTTATCGCGTTAATTGAAAGCTAAGCCGCAGCTTTGCAGACTGCCCTGATTTCCACTTCAAACACACTACAGTGATTCGCAGTCGCGTGGTAATGGCTAAGTCAGGTGCGTTGAAGAAGACTCCTGCCCCCGTACCGTACGCTATCTGAGATCCATCTGTGATCCACTGATTAAGGACTGCAGACAATTTGACATTAGCTTTGGCATGCTGATCAGCAGCCTGCTAACATCTCTTTGTCTAAGAACTCTCTGTTCATCCTATGAGCTACTCCGAACTCTCGGTCCGAGTAAAAAATTACTGCCCCCACTGACAGGACTTTACTTGTAGAATGCATCTTCAAAAGCAATGTTATCCTTACTGAGATCTGAACTTTAATTTTTTCAACAACAAGAACGGTCGCGTTGAGTTGTTTTGTTCGTAACCACAAAGGAATTTCTGTCAGAAATATTCCAAACTAATTATTTCATGTGGCTTGCATGAGTTAATTTGTGCATTGTGTGCTCGCTCAAACACACGGCTGCTGTCCTAACCTCAAATTGCCTTCTCCAACAGGTAGACCTCTGGGCGATGATGGTGAAATTCCAAATCGAAAGCACCCACGCACAGAGAAGCCACTGAGAATTTCATTGGTCATTTGGCAAAATTACCTTTCTCTCTCTCCATTTCCCTGGGTCGTTCATTCTCTGTTTGTGTGCGAAGATCCTTCCACCTCGACTGGCATATGAAATTTATATTATCCTTCAGTCATAGCAACAACCGGATTCAGTTATGGTAACCAAGGTGCTGGTTGCTATCATCACTTATACCACAAGTCGAAAAAAGACAAATTTACCCTTAGACGTTGCATCGAGTCTACGGGTTCGGGCTGTATGTATGCAATTTCCGGAAAAACCCTCCCACATCCTTATTAGATGTTTTGACGTAAACAACTCTGTGTTATCCTGCTAGGAGCCACTCGACTGACTACTCGGAGTGTATTTCCAAAACAGCAGGCACGGTCTCTCACATTTGTGGTTCGTGTTTTGAAAGTGTGTGCGCCATGAAGCTGTCGTTGTCCGTCGGTCTATCTGATCCAACCTGCCCACCCTCGACACCACACCTGAGAGTGCAATGAAGGATATTTCTGTGGTATCCTGTGGGTAGTCAAAATTTTGGAAAATCAACGACTTAACTGAGAATTGGAATTATATTCTACACAAAATGAAGTGAAAGTTTTCTTGTCGGGCGAATGCAAATTAAGACGAAAGTTTGGAAGCGGAATTGCAGGCAAAAAGAAGGCTTATCCCTCGTCAAAACAAATATTTCGAGGATTTTCGGCGAAAGTTTATGGGTGTATATTTGGGGCTGGTGGGATAGGTATACTAAACAATTAAGTCGGTTCAGCTGTCATGTCAACTAGTTTGGTGGTGTAGTCGGTAGGCATAAGTAGTGGGGTTGGATGGAGGTAGCTCTGCCAGGGAGCTGGTATTGACGGATAACGTAGGCTTAATTCCCTAATCACTTCAAACTTTATAGCCTGAGGTTTGAGAAGATGTAATCAAACTTGTGCTCCTACTTGTGTACGTTTAACTAACTTTCGTTGGTTTTTTTTGAGGAAAGGGACCTTTGAACCAGGGGTGTGTCACAACTCACTGGCTTCAATTGCAAAGAGAAGCGTTCCTAAGTCCTCCAAGGCGGTACATTCGATAATTTCATGCTTGTCAATTGAAACATTGGAAGAAGATCTAATAAGTCAGGCGATTATGTTGTTCCAAAAAAAATTCAAACCACAAATATGTGTAATACGTACACAGTTCAACTACTGAAAATCTTTGAAAAATTGGTTAAAATATTCCACATACGCCACAGTATTTCATGTTTAGCGATCCCTGATAAAATGTACTTGGATAAAAGGGGGAGAATTTTTATTGAGCTGAAAGGATCTATGGGAAAATGTCATTTTCGACTTTTAAATCTTTGCAGAGTCGAGTGAACTAGAAACTGATGTCACCTCAAGAATCGGTTAAAATGTTCCACATACGCCACAGTATTTCATGTTAAGCGATCCCCCATAAGCTATATTTAGATGAAAAGGTGCACATTTGTTGCAACTGAGCGGATCAATTGGAAAATATCTTATTCGAAGGTAGGTGTGTGCGTGTTTTATGTGTTTCTTGATTGTTTATTTAGCATTTTATGATTACAATCAAAATCGGTTATAACGACATGCATTGGGTCAATATAAGCGAAGGGTCGCTATAACCGATATTAGATTAGTTAATGGAGCTCAGCCAGGACCTACAAATTTTGTCGTTAAAACCGATATGACGTTATAACCGATGTCGTTGTAAGCGACTTTGACTTATTTCTGAATGTCCCGATTTTTGGGCTTTAATGTCCCGATTTTTATGAGGTTTTATTTGGCAGCCCCAACCCGCTTGTGTCTTACTGCTTCTTTGAAAGCTCTTTTAGAACTTATTTCTTCACACCCTGCGCCATAAAGTGAATTTTATACTCATGGTGACTTTACCAGTCCCTTCAGACATCTTGGAACACACCTAATAGCACTATGTTGCTCCAATAAGCCAAAATTACTAGTGATGGTCCAATCATGAACAACTTCACTGTATTAATGGTGCATCAAACGCTCTAAGTTCAACCTAGTTGTCCCTCTCGAAAGCTCTACATTTGTCTTTCAAGCTGAGGTATATTAAAGCGAGCTTTCCGCAAAAATTGCATTAGACGAAACCTTGGGACGACCAAAATCCAAAGTAGCTACCTGCTCATAATAGAATCAGGATCCATTCGAGACAAGGACAAAGAAAGCAAAAGGATTGCCGAGAAACTTTCCAGACAACGATTTGAATCAACATTCATAGACACATTTTACTTCTATGTTCCAGCCACCAGCCGTATGCACCTAAGGATCTACTGATAGAAACACCAATAAAGTAAAAAATAACTCCCGGACTGAACAATGCCTGCTCAGTTATCACTTTAATCAGCTGGGCATACATTAGTTCTTCGTTTATATGTCCACTATGCTGAATGGATAAATAAACTGCTGAACACATATTGTAAAATTACCTCTCTCCGCCAAGTCTTGGAGGTGACCTCTGCATACGCCAGACCCTGTTCCTACAAGAGAGGTCAACGACTCTTCTGTCCATCAACCAACCAAACTAAAATCATGACCAAAGCACCTCATATGGTGAAGTAGTGGCGTTTAAAACAGGACTTATGTACTATGTCACAAAAATGCGGTCATCTCAACCAGATATAACGAATTGTGGGACTGACGGGAAACTACCACCCTAAAGACAGGAAAGCGAAAGTTATGCTGAATCTAGCTACATCTAAAGGATTAGATCGCCATAGCTCAGTGGTGCGTTGGACTTGTGTGCGAGCGTGTCCAGCCGTGTCCACCGAACATTCTTCGCGGCACCATCTCTCGTCGAAGCATGGTAATCCTCCGGGAGTATTACCTGTCATATAAAAAGCTTCTCAATTCGCCGTTCGGAGTCTTCAATAAATTGTAGATCCCTTCCATTTGTGCGAAAAATGTAACACGCACAACATGAATGGTTGCGAGAAGCTTGCCTGATACCGAGCTGTCGCGCAAGCTATTCATTCATACAGGATTTAATAGGCCTCGGTGATTTAGTGTCAGAAAACATTATGAAAAAAAAAAGGATCGAGTTAGAAAAGAATCAGGTTGATTAGACTGACGCAATCAATACCCAAAGCTAAGTATCTAGAAGTCATCTTGGATAGCTAACGCTTTAGGGTCGAAGACTGCCCAAGGGGATTTTTCGATACTGCGTAGAGTTTCTAGCGAGTCAGATAATGTCTAACCTCCATAATTTTTACAGATCTTGAAAATGTAACTTCTGGCAAACGAAAGTTCTTGACGTTTTACGTCGACATTGGTCTCTAACAGACAAGAATTGTTTTCTTTGCGGACTACCTAATCGAATTCATATGACCTAAAAGGTGTTTTTATCAACAAAGTTCTAGTAAAATTGAGGAACATTTTTTTGCAAGATCCTGAGGCTGATGGGTAAACCAGAGGACGGAAGCGGGCATCTAAGAGGGCCCGACGAGATCATACATATGATCTGTATTCTTTGGAGGTTGCCTCTTATGTATTCTTTGGCGCAAAGCTCAATTGCATATGTATATGTATGTACGTACCTCTGGTTTGTAAGACAGATATGAATAAGCCAAGAGAAGCTGCTAGCCTAAAGTTCGGGACAAAGATGTCCATGTTTGTTTTCTGATCCGTTGGTGTACCACACTGACTGGGTCATTGGTCCGTCGTTACTTCAAACGGTGCGGTCGAGGATGATTAGGCTGAACGGGGAGCAGAAGAGATTGGTCTCTAACAGTCAATAGAGATAATTTTTAGCAACCAATGCTATGTCAATCAATAAATACTGCAGGCTTCTATTAAAAATTGAATTCCCAGCAGCGCCCTACCCGCACGTCAGTTAGTACTGAATTGATTATGCATCTAAAAAAAACACTACAACTCCCCTGCTTAACAACCTTCAGAGCAGCATTTATTTTTTCCTTTTCCAGGCACACTCTCGTTGCTTTCACCCACCCTAGAACAACATCGAAATTACCCACTCAATATATCCAAACCAAGGCTAAGGCTAAGGGCACAAATGCAATAAGCATTTAAACGCCCTAATTTTAGAGCTCTTGAGTGTACGGAAAAAAATAAATTTAAATCGACACTAACCGCCGGCTATTAAACACCCTTCATAATGTTACATCACACAAGCATCACGTATAGGCATTGACTAGCCACATAGGTGGCGGTATAAAATAACAACAACAACAAATGAATATAAAACCAAGGATATCAAATATTGGACTGCCGAACACTACGGGCATGTCTAAGGAAGAAGGGTTATAACCAAGGCTACGTGACACGAATACAAATTTTTTTCTGTGCGAAGCCCCTCTAGTACGTTATTACTTTGTCCTGGCAGCAACAGCCAAACAGTGCAAATCCCGCTGAGCGAGAGAGAGAGAGTTGAGTACAGGAGTAGTACCACCAGCACTTAAGCCTTACGAAAACTTCCTTCCTTCCTTGAGCACATAGCTACCCCGACTCCGTGTTTGTGTTCTAAGAAAAGCTGCAAACAATCGACAGGACCAACGATGAACGACGGGCCAACAAAATAACAACGAACAACGAAAATTACTGAAAAACGAATACCACTTTGCAGAAGCACAAGTGTAAACAAATGCGCTCCATAAGGACACGACGAGGACGACGACGGCGATAAAAGAAAAGGGGGGAAAACAAAAATTATGATTGCGATTGCCAATTGAGAAGAAATTGGAGCGCGCAATAAAAAAAGGAGCAACAGCCCAGCCCTGGCAACGGGATATCATTGACGAGCAGAAATTCAAACATAAACAGACGAGACAGGATGAGAAAGAACACGGAACCGTAGGATCTCGAAGTTCACTTAAGCAAACCCAAGCAGCACTATAATCCTTGGCGCGTGAGCTCGCGTTGCAATTTGAGGATTCTCTCGCTCTCCTCGGGTGAATTTAATTAATGGCAACTTTGTGCCTGCGACTGTGGGTGTTTCCTTTTGGGGCATATCTTGTCTTGAGACAAGACCGCTTTTCTTATGTCGATAGATGAGGGAATAATTCAGATTGAGGGAGATTATTCGCCCAGGAACACACACACACACTCGCACACATCGTCCTCCTCTCTATTTTCGGGATGATCCGAAAGACAACCAAAAGTATCTGAAGACAATTGATAACAGACAGCAAAAGGATAAGAGTGAACTCCTATGGATTTGCGGAGAGAGCAACGATGAACAGAATTATAGCTCGCACCATACCCAGGCTTATCCTCGAGCCAAGGACGATGAAGGTACATCTTGAAGATTCCTTCATTTCTTTTAATAACAATAATTCTATCCAGGACATTCCCTTCTATAGCACCCACCCGCAACCAGTTGTACCGCACACCATTTTCCATTATTATTTGCTGTCTGCATGTCACGTTCCGATGAAATCCATTACGTTCGTTAGTTTTGCGCTAGCCATAAGGACCTACGGAGGAGTTGAAAGTTTTTGAACTCCCTTTACTTATAGTTTTGCACTCGTTTTCTTTGTTTTTTTTTTCGTTCGCTGAAGCTGAGGTTTGGGTTCCAATTCGCGGTGAAGTGGGTTGGGTTCCAATACGACCCTCATTCAAGGAATAAACAATCAATGAGCCATTCGTATGCTGAGGAAAGATTTCACATAGAGAGAGAGAGAGAGGGAGCGAGCACGAAGGACGATATTATTGTATGTTCCAGCTTTCTCTTTCTCTCTGTGTGTCCTTGTTGGGGCCACTTTGTCATTTCGAATTTCTTCTGCTTCGGTTTAAAGATCTCTGGCTGATGATGATTTCAAAATTCTTTCGTCGTAGTCCTGGTGAACACTTTCTTTTTTCTTCGCTTCGCGCAGTTTGCAGGTCCTTCTGTGACCGTGCACTCTTTGCAATAATGTTCATTTCTATTTCAATCATGTTCCTGGTGTATATATCTTCAGCGGGACTTTCCGCACATTTAAACGTGTTTAATATTTAATGCGGGACCAGTTTATTAGGTTTTATGGGATTTTATTTTCTTTAACCAATCACTAGCGCCGAGGGGTGGATAAATCGATTCTTTTTTTCTACGCCTTCAATGGATTCATTGAAATAAAACGGAATGACGATGGGCCGAAAGGGAGATGGTATAAGGATCCCACGTCGCTAGTTAACTATTTCTATCTAAAGGAAGAAAAGTCACAGTCGTACATGAGCTCATACGGTGTCTGAAAGGTTGCGGTATGATGAATTAGCTTCCTAAGAGGATGCAAGATTCCATCTGCCGATAATACTATCAGCTGATGAATTGACCTAAAAAAAAGTAGCTGGCGTGGCAGTTCTGGTTGAGCCAAGGCCTAATTTTTCATTTTCTCAACTATTCATGTTCTTCGTGTTACATGTGTTACGAATGGAAAGACGTACAATTTGTTGCTGACTCCGAACGGCGAGTTGAGAAGCTTTTTCATGACGAGAGGTTGAGGTGTAAAACATTTTCGGTGGATATGGCTGCGGCTTTAAGCCAGTCAAACGTATCGTAGTGGTATCGTCAATGTAAAGGAGAGGGTTATTGGGTGGGCCACACACCATGTCAAGTTTCTGAAGAAGATTTGTCAAGAGAAAACTGTATAGCAATTTTGACGAATCTGTAGATGACAGCAAAGACAGTCTTCTGCTGCGGATAAGACTCCCCGAAACTTTACTGCTAAAGTCAAAGACGCGATCATAACTGCACCGAATAGCAAACAGACACCCTCGACATTTTTATCTACGACACAAGGCTCGGCACAAGGGTTAAGTTTAAATGCTTACAAAATTAATGACCAGGGTATAATTAGACCTAAAAAGTCATTCGCCTCGCGAAAAAAAAAAGTTTTTGGAAAGCATTGAACCTGTGATGCTATGAGAGTCAACAGAAGATGCAATTCTTCGGGTCAAGTGGACATACGAGTATATACTTTTAACCAACTAAAGACTTATGATGGCGTTACAATTCTGTGTGAACCTGGGCTTTAACCAAAAAGCCTTTCCAGGAAACCTGAGATGAAAATGGAAGCCTCAGGTGGAAAGATGTCTACGCAAAGTACCGCCGCCATCCAGAGTCAATGATTTTAAAGCTTCCAAATCCTTTTTTGAAATTTAAAGCCACTTTTCAGTGATAAATAATAAAACAATTCAAATGCAAATTTTGTGGCAAATCCTGTAGTTCCTTTTTTTTTTTGTTGTTTATTGCCTGCCTCTTCACGCATAAACGCTTTATATTAAGTCAACATTTTGGTAAACATTTCGTGATTAACGTATCCGGCAGCAGCACCTTCCCTCGCATCCTTGCTGCATAATAAGCTTTTGATGAAATGCGTGGTTAACCATTTCATTCGCGCTGCCACCACCAATGCGTTTCGCAACCATAAACTGAATGTAAATTACATCTAAACCTACGCGCGTGTGTGTTTGTGTGCATTTGTTACAATGAAAACAATAAGCTTGTATTATTATTAATAATACGAAAGCCACACGCAATGTCAAAGCGTCGCTCATTACCGAAAAGGACATATTCAAATGCGCGAACCCAAAACTGTTTGCATACATTTTCATATATGCACTCGGGTGCTGATGGGTGGTTGGGCTGCAAGCCACGGGGCGTGTTTTTTCAACCTCTAACCGACCCCCTCGTGCGTCTAATCAGTTTATCACATCATAATTATCGGTCACTTTCTGGTTTGCATGCATTCGCTATCTGTTTGATTCCGAACACCGCCGCCACCGCCAGACCGTCGTTATGAACCGACACGAGTGCAACATTATGCGCCGCAACTCCTCTATTTTTGCTGCTGCTGCTACCCCTGCTCCTCTGGGTTTGTTGCCGAAGGGAAGCTCAATGAAAAGCGTCAATCAATATGATTTCCCGGAACATCAATCAAGCATAAGCTGAATCCAATATAATTACAGAGAAAAACGTGAGGTTGAGGACATGTGGAGGGACGTTGGATGAATTGAAACCATACACGCACACAATAGATAACACAGAGAGCCGTGGGATGGCGTCCAGTTGGATATGAAAACACACATCACGCCTGGTTCGCCCACCCAGTCTCTTCTTATTGCATTTCGACGCCATAGCAATGCAACCAAAGTTCAAACGAATGTCCTGTGGTAACTAATTAAAATAGTCATTCATCACCAGGATTCCCAAACACACACCCACACCCACATGTATGTACTCTATTTGCTTGTGTATAAATAAACAGGAGCAGCAGCAACAACTGGAAAATGATGAAAACCAAAATGAATGGAGAAAAAAATCAAACAGCAGCAGAGAGTTCCTTTTTTGCCTTGACTGACGACTACTCCCACATACACACACACACCTACCCCCGAGGACGACGCTCAGTCAGTCGCATTAAAACTGTTGAAACGAAATTAAATTCTTGTCAACTGTTTCATCAAAAAAGTCGTATTCATTCCCGTCGTCCTGGGCTGCAATGAATTTTGCAAAAGGACCCCCGCTTTTTGGTGGGAGAAGAAGGAGATCGGGATACCAGACCGCATTTTGTATGGTACATTCACAAAAATGAAAGGAGAAAATATTTTACTCTTCACCAGAGTGTGGGGGAGTGTAGCGAAAAAGGATAATTAGCATACCAGCAATGTAACGCACATATGGGGATCGAAGGTCCGGCTTTTAATTATCTCTCCGCCGATATAATACACTTTGAGTTTTTCAAGCTAATTAATTTGGAATTCACTACTTCTTGTCAGAGGGGAATGGGAGGACATACTCGAATGCATTTGTGGATTATGATGAAAGTGAGCGCAGACTTTGAGATGAGCCGCGATTAAATTTTGCTAAAATACCCTTGTGAGGATTGTCGAGCTAATTTTGTAGCTCTCAGAGGTAGAGAATGAAAATGGTTATAATGAAATCTGGGGAGAAGGTCTTTTGTGGAGAAAGAAGGAGGACATTGAACGGTTTGATAGAAGTCTGCTGCTTTTGTAGAAAGATTTGGCATACACTCGGTATAAAATATGTGCTGAGGAAGAAGCTTACATTAGAACCTCCGAACTACCTCAACATCAGGTGATTCCTTGAGTTTCTGTTCCTGATTCGATGCATGAAAACCACCAGTTAGTTCCATTGCACCCATTTACACTGAGCGGTCGAATGTATTAACCACTGCTCCACAGAGACCCCTAAAATATAGAAATTGAAATTTCAGAAGGTTCATCAGTAAATCTTGAGAGAGACGATTAATTTCCTTAAAAAGAAGGACTGAAAGATTCAACCTTAAGCTAATATTTTTACAGCACAGGAAGTTACTAGAAATCTCCGATCAAGAAGAAGCTTTTTAAAATGTCTATCTCTATTCTATCTCAAAAAGTAACGAAAATTAATCTAGTCTAATGCAAAATGCCCTTAACCTAACTTCGAGGTGGTGTAGGAAAAAGGACCGGAAAAAAATTTCTTGTAGCCTTTTCCACAAAGGGGAAACATAACCTCAAACAAGTTTCATTGGAAATCGACCCTATTGATCTATCCAGCGAAGCAAAGTATCTTGGAGCAATTCTTGACAAAGCGCTTACCTGAAACTTAAACATTAACATTGTTACCAACAAGGCGACTAGGGCAATGTTCATGTGCCAACGCCTCTACGGCAAAACTTGGGGACTGAGCCCCAAAATGGTTTATTGGTCGTAAAACGACATAATCAAACCAATGATCACCTTCGCATCGTTAGTAGTATGGTGGCCAAAAATCTTTCATGCCAGAACGCAGAAAAAATTTAGCAGAATCTATCGCCTAGCCTGCGGAGGAATCACCGCTACATCTGGCAGTACAAAAAGAAGCTATGCTTAGTGCTCTAAGGCTGCCTAAGACTGCCGGTGACTTTAAAGGTCATCTGAGAATACTAGAATATATTCATCATGACCCAATTCTTAAGATTCCAGATACCATGCTCAAGAGTTATCGTTTCTACAGAAGTTTCGAAGTTGTTATATGCGCCAGCAGCGAATGGAGAAATGAAAGCCCTACTACACTACCAAACTCCCAAATCTGGTATACAGATGGTAAAAAATTGGAAAACGGTAGCACAGGTGCTGGGGTTTATGGTCCCAGTTTCTAAAGTGCGACAGCGCTTGGTAAGTCACCTATAGTATTTCAAGCGGAATTCCACGCTATTGAATTTTATGCAAGAGAGTGAGTGCAGATAAGAACCCGGGGAACCCGCATCTATATCTTTTCCGACAGCCAAGCAGCATTATTAACCTTAAAATCCTATCCATGAAGGTTTCGAGGGTAACGAACGGGGTGACTGCCTGGCGAGAAGAGGCGCTTGCCGCCCACTCGTTGGTCCCGAACCCTGTTTTGGGGTACCACCCAACAGTGCCTACTCCAAGGTAACACAATGGGAGATCAACAAACACGCCGACTACTGGCCCAACCTCCGGGACAAGCGAAAAAGTTTATCAACCCCAACCTGCAAAGGCCATGATTTTAATTGATTTGACCAAAAATGAGTTAAGAACCTTAACGGACTATCTAACAGGACATTGTCTACTCAGATATCATTACTCCACTTGACGCGGGCCTCATTCAACCCAGCGGAAATTCAGAGAATTGAATTGAGGTTTATCAGAAGCCTCAAAATAACCTCTGGTTAAAGCATATGGGCCACCATAATGCAATTTAGGGCCCCTAATACAGAATAGTACAGAATAGCCTACAAATTTTCCATGAGTAAACTAGAAAGTATATTATTATAGCAATGGTCGATCACAGTTTCAATATAGGCAACTTCAGCCATAGAAGGTGAAGTTTGGTTGAAACGAAATTGATTAATCATCTCCTGAAGCACTGCGGACCACCTCCGCGGATCAGAGATCATAGCAAGCCATCAGGCAGTTTGCGAAAGGATCTCGTCGGTACTGATAACAACCAAGGATTTCAAGGAATAAGCAACAAGGACGGGTATTGCAGATATTGAGGTCCACCACTTTTTGGCAGGAGATAGAGCTGTAAAAATCGAATAAGAAACAAGAAACCCAGCAACTTATAAGTTCGAGTTGAAGTTTAGATGAAAAGTGGACATCAAAGATGGAACAGAGTCATCGATGCCGACCTTCAAGGCTTTGTAGAATATACGACCGCAACTGTGGAATTTAGTGTAAGATGGCGTCATAATACTGAGGATCCCGAGGTCATCAAAAAGAATTACCTCCGTCATTCTTGGAGGAGTCAGACTTCTACTACGTTTTTTAAGGAACTGACCCACCAAATAGCGAGGCTACTGTGACCTAAAAGATCTTTTCTACTATTCTGACCTCGACTGTAATAAAACTATCAAGATGCATTAACTTACATCCATGGATCTACAAACTCATAAAAAAAAATGTTTACTACTCACTAGCGGTAAAAAAGCAATGGAGACATTGAACTATAACAGTTGATGACGTGGTTTCGAAAGCTTCAAGGCATAGTCATATATGTAAGACTAACCATTAAACAAAAGCTGCTATATGCAGCTGAAAAGGCAGCAAAAACAACCTGTGCACTGGCAAAGATTACCATTGAAGGTCCAAAATAAAGGAGAAGACTGCTATTAACAAGAGTCCTAGCGTAGAGTAAGTTCTACGGGTCTCAAATATATTCTACTGCCAAGAATGTTAAGAACTGTGGAAAGAAGATAGAAGCGGTCTACATCTATTGAATTTACCGCCTGGACAATATCCTACCCCAAGCAATCTTACGACAGCGCCAATACGAAGCGGTATCTGGATATCACCAGAAATGAGAAATTTATCTGAATGATAGCAGGAATGGATCACACTGACAAATGCAGATGAACACGCATGGACATACTTGATGCAACCGCTAGCAAACCATGAGTGTTTTAGGGAATATCTCCACAGATTCGGACACGGCAACAACCCCCGTTGCCCAAAGTTCACAGAAATAGTCAAAGATGCAGAAGTTGTCATGTACAATTGCGCTCAGTATGAAGTGGAGTAACATCTACCGCAAGAGAAACCCGTCCAGGGCTCAAACCCAGACAACGTAACCAATACGATGACACTATACTGACTAACTTTGGGACGAAGTAAGCGACATGAAGAAAGAGCGTGGTTGCAAACTCAAACCAACTAAGGCGATGCAAGTTAGTAACGATGGACTGTTTTTGAGTCCTCACGAATATAGTCAGTTGAAAAGAAGATGGCAGACAGTTTAGCTCTTAGTCTGGTATCATGTCAAAAAAAAAATTCACAATATGGGGTCATTGTGTGGGCAGTAGTCTTACACAGGATTCCTAAAACTTTCAATATTACAAGAGTGGTTGACCTACTCGGTATGACAAATGTCTGTAGATGAGGGCTCCCTGTTCTACAGAAGACGGCATTATCAGCCACAGAAAAACATATTTCTACCGCCTGACCTATCTTTTCGACAGGCTCACATAGTAAACATTCGACGAACTAAACTTCCTCCAACCAAATCGAATATGTCACTTAGACATTTTGGAATAATTTAAATTGAAAATTACATTCACGCGTAACCACCCCAGATTACATGCTGAGCCCTTGGTCCCACACAGGAAAAAAAAAAAATCCTTCATGCTCGGCCCACCGCACAGTGATAGACATTCTGCTCTGTTCCTTCTCTCGCAACTTCGTATAAGTCTATTGAATCACAAAAGTAGACTGACAGCACCCAATTTGCCATCTATCTGCGCTTTTCATTCAAACTGATGGACGTATCTTTCAATTCGATTATGAGGAATAAAATTCGATTTGGCACCCACAAAGAATGAAAGCACACCAAAGCGGGCGAGCGGTAAGGGGCAGGCGAAAACCTGCGAAAGAAGTGGAAGAAGAACGAAAACCGCTTTACAAAGTCCCTTTTCCTGGAAAGTGAAACCACTCCCTCCTCGCAAGGCTGGCGGAACACACAAAGCAAATCAAAATCAAATAAGTGACTGCGATTGAAGAGTACTTATCATCCAACCATTCGTCTATCTATCCATCCATCTAACCATTCATCCATCCATCCGTCGTTTCCTTCATCCTTCATCCGTCATCCCATCGTAGCCACTTAAAAGCTGCAGCACAGCATGCATGACGGCTGTTTCAGATATTTTCTCTTCTCGTTTTTTTTTTTAAACAATCGAATTTGTTACTCGGAAAAAAGGCCGAAAGCCATACACACTAACCAGTACAAGGTTCTTTGTCTCTTAATCCGAGCCCTTGGCAAGGATATACGAGACAAATGAAATCAAATTTCTTCTCCTTGAGAAGATCCACATTTGATGGGACACGGACGAGTACACCTGTGTGTTTGTGTGTACGTGTGGTTGGAGTATTTATCCATCACCGACGCGCACATCCTTCGAGTGATTCAAGTGAATTCATCTTTATCAAATGATAATTGTTAAAAAGGGATAAGAACGAAATCATTACAGATATGGCGGCTGCCAGAGATGAACCGTAAAACCGTCGGGAGAGAAGAAAAATCGAACCGCAATATTAGATTTTATTGACTTAACTTTGCCACAGGGTAAAGCAACGCAAAAAAAAAGAGCCCACACTGCAGACGAATGCAAGAAGGGGAGTCGCCTTACATTTTATATCCTTTTACGAGTACATGTGAATGGAACCACGACCGACGGAAAGAAATAATAATAAAGAAGCATTCATGGATATATCGAACCGATCTCGGTACATTTGCAGTGATTCCGTATCCGCTGTAGGATTCGCTTTTTCTGTGTGTTGCCCCTAATTCTATTTGAGTCTGGTGATGGTGGTACATCCTTGTCTTTATCCTTGAATTGCCAATCGCAATGATTGTAATAATCAGAAATTACCTTTCTGCAAAATTCGGCGAATCTTTTTCATTCGTCTTTGGTCATAAGGGGAGAGGTGGGTGTGGGTGGAGAGGGATGCGATCAGGATAACATCATCTTTTATTCTTTCGTGTTGAATGAAACGGAAGGGCAACAAAACGAAAAAAAAAAGAGACGAACTCAGCCACCGCAGCAAAAAATAAAACTGAATACGAACTAGAACGAAGGATTGTGTGTGTATACTGTACACCTACCGTGCCAAATCGAAGTCATTAAGGGGGTATACGACTAGCTGGAGGCGGTTACAAGACTGTGAATTTTAAATTTTATATTCGAACAGAGTTCGGATGCTTCCTGTTTTTTTTTTTTTGAGCTACTTATCGAAGTAATTGGAGACAGATACATGCGCTAACCGACAATGAAGAGATAAAAAGTGACAACCTTTTGGTTGGAATGTTCTTTCGAGTTCAATTTACCAGTTTGAGGTTGAGCAAGTTCGGTTATGTTTTTGGTTCGCAACTTTAGTAGCGAAGCACTTGTAGCTCAAAGTAAGTATTTATTCCAACAATTTGATGTCCAAGTTTTATGGAAACTTCTTTTTAATGTCGTTTGGCTTAAAAATTTTAAAAGTATAGGTGGATACCCGCTTCATTAAAAACAGAAAAAAAGCCAAATCATCTACGAAAGTAAGTTCGAGTGAGAACATTCCATAAAAAAAAAATTCGACTCAAATAAGTATTTATTCCAACAATTTGATGTCCAAGTTTGATGGAAACTTCTTTTTAATGTCGTTTGGCTTAAAAATTTTAAAAGAATAGGTGGATACCCGCTTCATTAAAAACAGAAAAAAAGCCAAATCATCTACGTAAGTAAGTTCGAGTGAGAACATTCCATAAAAAAAAAATTCGACTGGGGAGCCAGTCCTATACTTCCCACCTCATAATATGTTATATCAAAAACAGTGATATTGTTATTTATTTAATAATTAAAGAAAACATGCATAGAGAGCGGAAAATTCGAAGACACACTGTTAAATATTGTTCCACAAAGAGTTGCTGCGCGAACCCGAAAAAAAAAAATTCGACTGGGGAGCCAGTCCTATACTTCCCACCTCATATTATGTTATATCAAAAACAGTGATATTGTTATTTATTTAATAATTAAAAAAAAATGCAGTTTAATATTGTTCCACAAAGAGTTGTTGCGCGAACTCGAAGAAAAAAAACGTTTCTTAAATTTCCTCAGCATCCGCCAGACCGATTGTGCTCAAAATCAGCTCTAAGTTTTACGCTGACAAATAAAACAAAAAAAACCGCATGGTCCTACGTTGTTTCGTTCTCCAGATATCGTAGGCGGAAAATATTGTCACACACACACACGCACACACACACACACACACAGACATCATTTCGAAAATGGGTGCAAACGATTTCTAGTGTATAGTGATGCCAAGCCCTGTTCATATCTCGAAACTTTTTGATCGGACCGATTACAATACTTCCCTTACCAAGGTGGGAAGTAAAAACACTACCATCATCTACTATGAGGCATCCAAATACATGCTATCGACCTCGTTTAAATTGCCGAAACTAAAAACCAGCCTGGCAAATGAAGAGTATAGCCTTCCTTTATTAACGTATGTCTGTTTGTGTTGGATGTAATGCGAAAATAATGATTCGTGGTTTAAGGAATGTCAAAGAATGGCTAAGAAGTCGCTCAGAGCTATCAAGTGAGACCAGACGTGACACTGAATGTCGAGCAGAAATTGTCTTCAGATATCGATAAAAGGACAAAGGACCTTTTATTAGAATCACAACAGAGTCTACGTTATGGGCGGATCTAGAGTACTGAAGTACAACAAGATCTTAAGAATACCTGAGAGCATTTAAGACCACTTAGAGATGTTAGATGTTAGAAATTGGGGTGTGTGTTTGTGTGTGTGCACTGCGACCTATTTAGATCTATTGTGCTCCCCCATGCTCATATTGGCCGATATATCTCGACCTAGAGAACCCCTCCAATCCAATCGCTTTGAGAAATCGGAGTATCTGGATTGGGTCCAACGAAGGGAGGTCCATTTCAAGGAAAGTGTACGCTCCCAGGTGAACTCTTCTTTTGTGGATCAATGCTCCACAGTCCATAAGGAGGTGTGACGGAGTCTCCTCGGCATCGCTGCAAAATCTGCAGTTTCCGTTTGCTTCTATTCCTATTTTCCTGAGATGCTCCCTGAGTCTGCAATGGCCCGTTAGGAAGCCCGTTAGAATGCGAAGCTGGTTTTTGCTAGTACCTAGGCAGGCCTTGCTCCTCCTTCGGTCGTAGTTCCCGAGGAGTTCCTTCGCCTGCCTTAGTCCCGGGAGTGTTTCCCATAGCATCCTTCTTTTGCACTCTTCCTCTCTTCTCAGTTCCTCTTGGATTCGATGCGGTCCCAGCCCGCAGAATGGTTCGGGTCCAACAAATGGTGTTTCTGACCCTTTCCTTGCCAGTTCATCGGCTGCCTCATTTCCCTTTATTCCTACATGACCTGGCACCCAGTAGAGGGTGACTTTATTGTTCCGGCCAAGTCTTTTCTAGACACTCATAGACCAGTTTGGACCTGAATTCGTAGGAACTCAGCGCCTTGATAGCAGCCTGGCTGTCTGATAAAATCGCGATATTTTGCTCGTGATATCTTCTATTGAGGCTTATTTGTACACATCTTTCGATCGCGTATACCTCTGCTTGAAAAATACTGGGCGATGTTCCCATTGGCTCCGAGAACTTGGTTCGGGGCCCGTATACTCCCGCCCCGGTGCCCGTGTTTGTTTTGGAGCCGTCGGTGTACCATTTGATGGCGTTGTGCTCAAATTGGTACACCCTGTCGTTCCATTCTCTTTTACTGGTCAGTTCTATGTTGAAATTCTTTTCAAAGCAGTATTTCTTGATTGTGTCGTCTCTAGGCCAGTCTAATAGTGGGACTGTTTTGGAGAGGGAGTCTCGCTCTTTGCTTGCGATGCTTTTGCCCCTCCCCACGCCTTCTTTAACAATTCTTAGGATTGTTTCCTTTGCGACCCTTTCCAGGGCTGTCTTTGCTGTGCTTAGCTTGGTTCGTCCTGCCCAGGCTACTGCCCCATATGTTATGATGGGTCTGACCATCATGATGTACATCCACCTCAGCATAGCTGGTTTACATCCCCAGGATTTTCCTGAGATACGCCTGCATATCATGAGTGCTCGGGTGGCTTTGCACACTACCGACTCCATGTGGGCCTTCCATAGAAGTTTACTATCTAGTGTTATGCCTAGATATTTGACCTGTTGTTGAATGTCAATTGTGGTTCCACCTAGTAAGATCGGTTGCATGTGTCTGAGTTGCCTTCTCCTAGTGAATGGTACTATCGTGGTTTTTGTGGGATTCATTTTGAGTCCCACTGATACACACCATTCTTGAGTTACTCGTAATCCTCTTTGGATTATACTGCTGAGGGTGTCTTCAAATTTTCCCCTAGCTATGATCACTATATCGTCCGCATAGCCTTGGCAGTCTATGCCGATTCCCTCTAAGACCACTTAAAATCATCATCATCATTTTCAATGACTCGCTTATCCACTACAAGGGTCACGGGGTTAGGGTGCTTAAGTGGACTCTCCAAATTTCCCGATCTTCCTCCATCGACTCTAAATCATCACTAGCTATCCTTATACGGGTAGAGGTGAGATTTCGGACTTGGTCCAGCCATCTCATCCTAGGCCTACCCACGGAACGCCTGCCCGATGGCACTGATTCCATGGAACGTTTTCGAAGCCGAGTTGGGGACATGCGTTAAACGTAGTAGCTGCTTGCCATTGAGTGCCTCGCGTATTCTGGTGTCCCTAACACCTAACAACGAAGAAACCTCATTTCGGCAGCTTGTATTCGCGGTCTCATTCTTTCGGTCGTTACCCAAACCTCATGACCATACGTGAGGGTCGGAACAAACATTGAATTAAAGACCAATGCCGAGTTCAGGCCTCTTGATAACAGATTGACCAAGCTGTCTCAGAATTGCTCCAGCCTAGCCAATCCTACAGGATAACTCAGTATTCCTCCTAACATCACTCGTGAATAAGACCGCGAGATACTTAAAATTCTCCACCTGTTTCAATGGGACTCCACTTAAAGTTTAGGCTAGAAAGTAAAAAGGGAAAACGCAGTCTGCAACGAATCTGTCCAACTAAAGAAGAACTCATCAGGCAACTCAAACGGTAACGAGGGTAAACATACATTAGAGTGCTTTTGGAACTGCTTCTTCAGCATGACTTAATACTTTGCACTTAAAACCACTTGATATAAACAGAAATGCCCCCTTTGGTCAATACAAGCTGGACTAATCCAATGACCCATGATACCGACATGCACAGTAAGAAAGCCTGTCTTTGAAATATTCGAACTGATCTATACTGATGGATGCAAATCTAAAGCCGATATGAATACGGGCGGCTGCTCCGTTAAGCTACCTGACACATGTAATGTCGTCCATGCCGAAGTCCTACCAACAGAAAAGGCGGCACGATGCCTATAAAACAGTCACCTTCATCCGCCGAACGCAACCATCGTTGTAGATAGTCAAGCGGCACTAAAAGCAGTAGGATTCGACACAGTCAAATCAATGCTAGTATCGAGATGTTGTGATGCACTGATCACTATCAGACAACACACAGAGAAACTCAGAAAGCAAAAAAAAAAAATAAAAATAGCTGGCGCGACAGCTCGGCATGAGCATGAGCCAACCAACCATTCATGTTGTGCTTGTTGTATTGTTCGTACGAATGGAAGGGACCTACAATTTGTTGCCTACTCCGAACCCCGAATTGAGAAGCCCTTTCATGACAGATTATACTCCCGGAGGCTTGTCATTCCCCGACGAGAGGTGGTACCGTGAAAAATGTTCGGTGAATATGGTTGGGGCTTGAACCCACGCCGCTTGGTCAGCAGTCCAACGTAATAACCACTAAGCGACAGCAACTAATTTCATGAGGATCAATGTCCTTTAGTAGCACCGCAGTTGTAGCAGAACCTCCGATATTGGGTTTACAGAGCTTTATAAGAAGCACCAACTGCTTTTGGAATCGGAGTGTTACAGGGTAAGCTATTTCACAGGAAATACATTTTTTTTGTTTGCTTCCAAAGAAAGCTCAATCACAATGAACCTTTTGGGTATACGACTGAAAGTAATAGGATTTCGATTCATTACCTGGAAGTCTTCCTGTGAGAAATGTTTGCCAGTTCGGTTTCATGAAGCAAAGCACAACGCTGGTCATGCTACTTTTGCAGTAAATATCTGGAGATGATCCGTTTACGTTTACATAAGTCTTGTCGGTTTGACATACAAGCTCTATTGGAAAGGCTTCAAACTTGTGAATCTTGTTGCAATGAGCGTAAAATTAAAGAATCCATTCTTCCATTGAAACGTCTTCACATCCAAAAATTGAGTCAACGCTCTACGACCAAGTTTCAAAGACCGTAATTCTCATTGGCTACAACAATAGAATGCACAGTACCCAACTTCACATTGTCTATGTCAAAATGAAGTTGAAAAGCTTTGCAATTTAAAGAGGTTTTCTCCCTTAATGCGATTACAAAGTTTTTCTCCCGAGAAGCCAAAACAACTTAAATATTTAAGGACAACACACTGAAGGAGCTTCCGAACTACATGCAGCGTGTGGTCGATTAAAAAATGTTTGAATAGAAAACTGTTTAGGGAAATTTTCAATTCTGGTCTAAGGACGATGACGAAACGGCAAAAGAAAAGCTAATTTAATAAAGATCACGTAAAATATCCTGAAATCCTTTGGTAGTAATTAATCGAATTCCCTCGGCCCCAAAGGCAAACACCTTGAGAATGGAGGATTACACTAAGAATGCCTGAAGGCAGATAGAAAAAGGATTTCTTTTTTTTTTCCCTAATGTATAAGGGATATCACACACGTTTGCTTATCTCACAGGATACACCCAACACACACATACAAACAAATATCGCAGAGGATAAGGCTGAGAAAAATCCTAATTGATGATAACTTCCATTTAAGTGGAAGAATGAAATTATCTTTTGCGGCCCAGAGCAACAGGGCAAGGATATCATGAATCCCTCTCGCCCAAATAAGAATGATACTGAAAATATTACACCGAGTGTTGGTTGATAGATTGTATCTGTGACGAGTATCCAATTGATGGGATTTGGTGATTTTTCAAAAAAAAAAAAAAGGAAAAACGGAAACAGTGACATAGCGAAAATCTCCCCAAGTCAAGGATACTCAAGCATCAGGAGTCTCCCCATGCCGCGCCCTCCTCGTGCTGTGTGATTTCACAATAATTGGGTGTCAAGTGAATTTTATTGATATTTGACTTTGACAGAAATTTGTTGGAATTTTCTGTGCGTTGTTAAGGACATTTGACGTCTCCCTACACGGAGTGTTGGAAAAGATGGATAACAGGGTTGATGGCCCATATCGCTGGTCGCCGCTTGGTTGATTCCATCAGCGCGAGGAGGCGAAGTACAGAGCAAAAAAGAAAAACACCAAAGAAAAGTCAAGTTACGGATTCGAATTAAATGTGACATTTGCTTTGCTGTTATCCTCGGGATTTCTGACTTTTTGGCTCAAGGTGTTCTCCCGGTTTTTTTTTTTCTTACTTCTTTTGTCAATGCGTTCGTGCAGAAAAGGGTTTTTCTTTTCCGACTTGCGACGACACACGTTGTGATATCGGAAAAGTGACCTTTTGTTCGCGAATTTTATTTTTCGTCGAAAATTCTTTTCTTTATGGAAGCCAGTGGG
Organism: Matsumyia berberina; assembly: GCA_917880715.2. Taxonomy (NCBI): domain Eukaryota; kingdom Metazoa; phylum Arthropoda; class Insecta; order Diptera; family Syrphidae; genus Matsumyia; species Matsumyia berberina. The sequence goes on from OU862870.1 coordinate 56,578,678, forward strand.
AAGGAAAGTGTGAGCGGAAGTTGTGGGTTGATGGGCAATATATTTGACTTTTTTTAGTGTTAAAAAAGGCGGAAGTGTGAGCTTGGATAAAGTAAGCATTCCATTATCAGTCACCAACCCTTAGCCGAGAAAGTAAAAAACAGGTGTGGAGCTCTGCTGATCGAATTATTAAAAGAAAGCTTGGCTTAGCTTCGTAAGATTGGAATAAAGTGGTTGTCCGGAGCAAGAATAAACAAACTTCTTCCAGCCTGTCACTATTTGTGGGCCACAACATGCTGAAATACCTCAAAGAGAAACTGCGTCTAATCGAGGTTGATCTCTATAGAGGATGCGGTGACTAAGAAATCAATGAGGATATACATAACTCACTTTCTCTGTCAGTGTCAAAGCTTCTGACACACAAGGAACAAGGCCCTAGGAAAATATGTTTTTCGAAGGACAGCCCGACAGCTCGCTTTCGGACATGAAAGAATTTCCACGGGCGATCTGATGGATTGAACCATAATCTTGCAAATCCTTACCAAAGAACGGGAAATTCCTAGAGGGTACGACAATGAGTCAACATATGTGGATCTTAGAGAAATGAAGATGATCTACCTCTTCGTAAATCCGCTTACTTAACCTACCCCAGGAGGTCCATTGTGACATCATACAATAGAATCATTCAACAATTCAGAACCATTCCGAAGACTAATTCGCTCCCACATGAAGCAGCCAACAAAGGATATGTAGAATAGTTTCTTAATCCTTTTCATCTTTATAGTTTCTGCAGAAATCAAACCTAAATATACTGTGAGGAGGACGTTTGTTTTAAGGAGAAAAAGACCCAGTTGTACATGTCTTTCCCTTCCATTCTAAATTGTCCAGGAAACCAGAAAATTTAAACTACGTATTACTCTATTGCTTTTAATGTCATGAGGCATTTATCGCACATTTTGATTTTATTCTTCAGGCAGGTGGGTCCAAAGCTCCAAAGACACTGTAGTAGTCGGTCCCTGTGTAAGTAAGTATATAAGTAGTAGCCTATAAAAATGTCTGCAACGGTCCCTTTCTCTATCTTTGATCAATTTCGAAAAACAGTTGGCACATCTATAGGCATCGTTAGACATGTTGCAGTCTGGCCTTATTGGTTTTAAGCAAGTTCGAATTGCATTCATACTACACGTAGATAGTATAACGTCAACCATTTCAGGTATCGTTTTTCAAGGACATCTTTAAGAAAATGTGACAAGGGACACGAGGGACTCTTTCTTCTCGATTTCCTTCTTCCCTAGTTTATCCTGCAATCTGTTACAACCACTTTAACTCTTCAATTATCTGCATAATTACCCACAACAGACTAACCCACTCTTATCGACCATCTCATAACTGCCAAATATTCGTCTGTCCCATGTGGTGGTCTAAGTATCGATCGTTTTGTGGCCACTATGACCACACACACTTGCAAGTCCCTAGCTTAGAACCCTGCCCGTTTCTTATTCCGCTTATCCAAGGCCTTTTTCGGTTTTTATTCGAAAGAGTTTTCTCCCTCATTTAATATTCAGGATACTACAAAACTTTTTCATTTTGTTCAATATCTACAGAAGGAGAAGGAACCAGAACCTAAATCCCAATGAACATGTAACACACACACACCACACACACAAAAAGGGACAAAAAAAAAATGGAACTAAACTCCGCACTGGGAGTGATGGAGCCAAAGAACAAGGGAACTCCAAAAAAAAAAAAAGGAGAAGCTCCACCTCGAAAGTTTTACCAAAATATTTACTAACTCCGTTGCATACTGAGAATGTTCATATTTGCAGATTATTATTCCCCAGAGTAGACGTTATGTCCTCCTTTCCATCGCATGAAAGTTAACATATTTCGCCTGCCACCCCCAAGCCACAAACGACGATGGCCAGGACGATACCATTTTGGCCATCACATACTAAATAAAAAAAAAAAAAAAATTCACACACGAGAATGGTTTGAAGAAAAAAGTGTTTAAGTGCTTGGTTCGGTACACTTTTAAGGACATCATCCCTATGCATATGTGTGCATCTGTGTATTGGTTTTATTTTCTTTTGTTTGTGTTGCTTTTTTTTAAACACCCTCATTTTCATTTTTTTTATGTAGTTCGATGTGTTTTACTATTGACACAATCATACTCGTAACCGTACTCAGGAAGAAGAAAACATTTTTGAATGGCATAATGTGAGCTGAGCCTCAAGGGGAAACTTTTTGAAATATTCATACCGAGGGGCGGGTATATTTTTTTATTTCACTCAAATGTGGCTGTAAAAAGTTTTGTTTTCCGAGGCTCATATGTAGCCTAAATTGTTAAGCAAAAGTTGTGACAAGTCCATCATATCAATTTGAATCGAATGACAAGCGGGAGGAGGAAGAAGGCCGTGGACCAACGGAACAAATGTAACTTGCACCATTTGTAAGTGGATGCTGTCATTTTTTAGGGAGGCAAATGATTAGGGACGATTAGGTATTATGAGTTTTGGAAGATGAAAGATTCGCTTTGGACTACCTTAAGGCTTTTGACCTGTAAGTCATGTGATAATTTATAGATCGGTCAAGTGAAGTGTTTGGTTTATGACGGGACACATTAAAAAGACTTTATCTGTACGTTAGACAGATAAGCTAAGACATGCGACTTTAAAGCTCTTCAAGCAGAAGTCAAGGGCCTCTATAAAAGCATATTTGCTTCAGTGAATATAAAACCACCCTCGGACAACTATGTTGACGACCATAGAAAACAGAATAAAGACTTTTATTACTCTAACTTTTGATACTTTATTTATCCATCAACTTACGGAGATTCAATACTGATGAACATTTATGGACTGGGCTTGAAAGAGACGAACATCAGTGACATCTAATAGGATGAGTGCAGAAAAGTGTTTTTTCGATGCCGTTGTATAGTCAGAGGAAAGGCAAGGCGAGAATGAACGTAATGATAGTCCGCCCAGAAGCTAAATTCCAAAACTTAATGCTGATATGTGCTTATGCCACTACATGCCACCAATGAACTCCTGAACTCCTCCTGAATGCATCTATGAATTCCTGGCTAGAAATGTACGAAAAATGTCGGAGGTATGTTTTGGTCCCTGTGGCTCAGTGATTAGTTAGGTAACTCAGATCCGAGTTGAGTATTTTTCGCTGCACCACTTCTCTTCAGGCAACGACAAACATCGGAAAAGTTATCTCCTCAATCTTGTACAAAAGAAGTCTTCTCTATTTGAGGGCACCTTTTATTCGATGACCTCGGCGACAGTGGGAAAATTTGAAGTCAGAAATATCCTTTGCTTCATAATTAGCTCTAGCTGGTTCAATTATTCTTTGGTGTAGTTTTGGATTAGTGACAAATCCTGCGGCATCATAATGGAGACATTCTTTGGTCTAAATATTGTACGTCTGCATCTCAGGCAATGTAAACCCAGAAAATAAATCAAAAAATGGTTGTTAAATGAGGTGAAGAACTATGGAGCACTGATTAGTGACTAGTGCTAGACTACGCACACAGTTATGCATCAAACATCCTGATGTGTGCACTTTCAAGGGCGCAAACGACCACTCTGGCTGTTTCTTAATTGTGGCCCTTTTTAGAAATCGACTTTCAAATGAAAAGAAGCTACAGCCCAAAAGAAAAGAAAAGAAGGTATTTTATTGAGGGCCCAAACTCACCTGGAGTAAGCAGAGACTACAGAGAGCAACAGAGCGAAAAACTTTCCACAATCCTGTGCCGCACCATCATGAAGGATGTAGCCGAATCCTCTCTAGGCTACAAGCTACCCCTGAGAAAAAACCTTTGGTATGATAATGGGTGTGCGGAACTGAAAACGGTATAGAACTTGCATAGAGTCAAGCGCTGCAGCGCAAAACAAGAGCAGCGCGAAAAGAGTATCGTGCCAAGAAAACTCTTCGAAGTAGTGAAGGAAATCTAGTTACCGACGCGCAAAAAAAAGTAAATGCTTTCAATGAGCAACAAACAGAGCGGGTGAAAGGGCAGGAATAAAGTCCAAATTCAGTTGATGCACAAGTCCCCCTCCTTCCCCCAGTTAAGAAGAGGTTGGCGCAGCTTTTAATAAGCTAAAGAATAACAAAGCCGCCGGGCCTGATGGTTTGCCATTGGAACTCTTCTGGAGGTGATGTTTTGGTAGGGAGCATACACCAAATCATCAAACAAGTATGAGTGGACGAAAGCACGTCGCACGACTAGAGTATCAGCTCTATATGCCCCATCTACAAGAAGGGCAACCCTAAGCCTCTCAACAACTGCAGAGGCATATCCCTGCTTAATGTTACATATAAAATCCTGTCCGAACGTCTTCAGCCTTTTCGCACAACACTAATCGGTGCGTACTAGTGTGGCTTGCGGCCCGCAAATCGACTATAGACCAACTATTCACACCAAGGCGGGTTTTGGAAAGACCAACGAGTTTCAGATGGAAACACACCACTTCTTCATCGACTTTAAAGGCGCGTGTGACAGTATTCATCGTTTTGAGGCGATGGCTTGATTCGGTATCCTGATAAAACTGGTCGGGCAATGTCGCGCCATGCGGGAAAATACGCGGTGTACCGTGCAATTTGAGAACACCTCCTCAGATCTATACCAAACATGCACCGGATTTTAACAAGGCATCGCGCTGTATTCCGATTTCTTTAATCTTGTTCCGGAGCAGATAGCGCGAATGCCTGGCGTCAACATGGAAGGCACTATCGCCTACAAGTCCATACAGCTGATGGGATATGCAGACGATATTGATACCATTGCAAACTCTCTTCGTAAAAAAAAAAAAAACGAAACAAGTCGGTCTTAAAATAAACGAGGATAAAATCAAATATGTGCTGTCAACAAACAAAGATGTATCTGCCACCGATTAGGGCAAAACGTCCCTATCAACACCTATAACTACGAGGAAACCGCTTATACTTCACTTTAGCGCAACAGATGGTGTCGAAGCTCGACGATAAGCAGGAAAGCAGAACAAATACCGGGTTCCTTCGAAAGAAATATAGTCCGTCGGATTTTCAGCCATATTAACAAGGAGAGCGAATGCAGAAAGAAATATAACCGTGAACTCTAAGAGCCAAGATGTAGATGTAGTTCGGAAGGACAAATCTCGTCGACTATGTATATTGGCTCGGACACATCGAGCGAAGGGCAAACAATGCTCAAAGCAAGAGAATCTTTAAATCGCAATATAAGGACTAAGCCACCATGGATGCCACAATGCTTGAGCTGACAATCTGGCAGCAACAAGGTCGGAATAGAAGCGGGTGGAGAACTGTGGTGCCTAAGGCAGACACTCTTCGAGGATCAGGAGTCCGGGAAGTAAATAAGTAAGAACCTTCTATGGAACTCGCAGGTGGGCGACAGAAACTTACCCGGTCCATGTTTTTAATTTCTTATGAAAAATTTAGTTGGACTAGGTGGTATAGTTCATGAGGAACTCTATACTCGGAAGATACTAGAGGGGAGTAGATTTGTAAATCTTAAGGTCGTGTTTGGGAAGTTGTGTTGAATTCTACCAACAAATTTCTCTTCCATTTTTTCAAATGTCTTGAGTCAGACACTTTAATTTGTGATAGGCATCGACTCGGTGCGAGTAGACGAAGATGACCCCTTGGATAAGAATATTGACAGAGCTGCTCAAAAACAGGAGAAAAATGCCAGCGTTTCCAAAAGTAGAGCGTAATGGTCACTACAAGCTGTAAGGCAATAGTGACGAAACTCATCCCTCGAGTTAAACAATGGAAGCTTACGTGCAGGAATGAAATCTGAAATAAGAGGTGTTGATTCCCTGAGTCGAAGACCTATTGAAGAGAAAGAAGTATTCCCTAAAAAAAGAATTCCACTGAGACACAACTGCTTCATTTTATTGCCAGAAAGCATAAGTGTATGCAAAGAGAAGCTTGACATCGGTGTATCAAATTATGGTAGCCGATTCGTATTTTTTAAGACCTCATGTTTCAACCCATCATACTGCGAAGAATCATTAACGTTAGCTAGACCACTAACAAAAGACCCATTCTGGACAAAATTCAATCCGTTCCACCTTTGTTCAGAGAAACACATTAACCTTCCTCACTTTTATCGAAAAGGACATTTCCAAAAATCCATATAACCCTCCAAACTGTCGGGTATCCTTCCACAAAACTCAATTGCCCACCACAGCTGATGGCTAATAGAATTTAATATCTTCCTGTTCACATCATTTTTTCCCACAACCCGCTCTACTACGTCCTTGTTCACACAAATTTGCATGTCCATGTCCGTGGAATAAACTTTAACAGTTTAATGCAATGATTAATTTGATTCAACGGATTGCCATACACACACAGGTGGGTAGATAACCATAGCCACCCACGGTTAAATACACCTCCAGAGGACGGTTCGCTTATTATATCCTGGCTAACTATACCCATCACCCTAAAGTCTCGCTCGTTGCTCGTCATTCCATCCATAGGCACCGGGGCCTTGCACAGAGCACTACTCCCGTTGCCAGAGGACGAAAAGTTGTCATTGTAATAAAGTTTTATTGGAAGGATTTCGAATATTTGGTCGCAGGAGTACTGTACTTCTGTTGTCGCTGTACGACGAGTACTATCCATACACCGATGCTGGTCCTGAAAATGATGTTGCAGTTTGCGAGCACACACAGAGAAGGGATGTGTGTGTGCGAGAGAGGGTTCATTTCATAGTTTAACTCACTAAATGTTGGTTGGGTCCTGCAATTGACTTGGAACTCATTGTGCGCGGCGCGATACGAGCGGCAGGAGAGGACGGAAATAGTTTTTGTCTGCATGAAATTGATTTGGATTATGTTCAGTTTGGTACCACAGACACGCAACCACCCGCAAGTGAGTGTGTGTGTGTGTGTAATGGTTGCAGGAACCAGAACCGGAGTTCGGTGTAAAGATAATTGCATTTCTGGTTTATGTCGCTATGGTATCGTGCGCTAAGCTGAAGGATTTTACCAAATGTTTCAGGATCTCTCGAATGAAGGACGACACTCTGAATGGAATGACGACGACGACGACTGATGTTGTTGAATGTTTCGTCTGTTAATTGTTATGACAGCAAATGAGAGCGGTAGCGGGAGAGTAAGTATTTAAAACTTTACTAATTTAATTGGAGATTTATTGGTAAGGATAATGTGAGTGAGGTCCTACTGCCGGGGAAGGAAGGAAGCAATAGCAGCGCACACAGCAATAAAGAAGTTTTGTTAGCAATCACTTCAGTGGAATGGTAACAATGGCCAATGCACTATAAATCTAGGATAATTACTAAGTTTTATTGATTGGAACATAGGGGGCGCTGTTTAAGTACGCCATTCGGGGGTGAATGAATAGATAAGAGGAGAACGAAAAATAAAAGAAAATGACGACATGAATGTGGGGGCAACACGGATCATGAGTAATAAGTGTGACGAGCATTAGGGAACACGGGAATTTTGAATATCTATACGTGACGAGAGAAATGCTTTCAAATTGGTGAAGTGGAGAGATATGCTGAAAGGGTAATCACTGCCAAGCAGCGTAGGACTCAATATTTCTACGATTGAATTTTCAATTTGGAGATGCTCAAAAGCTTTGTTTTGGTTTGCAGATGAAATGAAAGGCGGCGGTTACCGTAAGAGATACGTCCACGCTATTATAAAGGACATGGTTTCAAAGTCTTTGGGCTGATAAGGGAATTAAGTAATAAAGCCCTATCCCGATTAACTAAGGAGACTCTATATAAGACAATAATCACCCCAGTTCTACTCTACGGCGTTGAAGCGTGGACTCTATCGAAAGCGGATGAAGATATTCTTGGTCGTTTCGAGAGAAAAATTCTTCGAAAGACATTCGGTACCGTATACGTTGACGGTCTTTGGAGAAGAAGATTTAATCACGAACAATACGATTTATTCTGCGACAGCGATCTAGTAAAAACACTGCGTTTTGGACGTTCCAGATGGCTAGGACACGTAGAGCAAATGGATACACACGCTCCGGCACACAGAGTCTTCGAATGGTGCCGTGACATAAGGCCATGTGACATAAGGCCATATTTCAAAATATGGCATTATGACGCTTTCACAAAGCGACGTGGAGGGACAATGCAGTAGAGGAAGACCTCGCTTAAGGTGGCACGCATAAGTAGAAGGGGACCTCGACCAACTTGGCGTGCGCAACAAGAACCAGTTAGCTAATCACCGGGCTAACTGGTAAGGCTTGTTGGTTGAGGCCCAGGTTTTCCACGAATATTAGCGCTACCTAGACAGAGGTAATCCCTTTGACAAGAAGTAAGGTCCTGGTAACTGCCGAATTTCAAGAAGGATCGAAGGTTATAATCAGTGCGGATACAGTAAATTAGCTGTGAATGGATGAAGATCCCAAACTAATTAGCTAAGATAAGATAAAGTCCATTTTAGAGTAAACTGCGAACTCGCGAATATCATTTTAACAGACTCATGTGCAACGTAGGCACCCCAAATATAAGGCGACGAGTTCTCAGGTGTATTACGTTGCCATTTTTCTGCATTAATGGTTGGGCAAGATCCAATGCACTCAGGCAAGAGAGCTACAGGCAGGAAGTATCAGAGTATGAAGCCTGTATCAAAGTCAAGGACACTACACGAAACTAAATCAAAATTTGACACAAAAATAGAGGAACAAGAGTGAAGGCATAGTGGTAGATCCCGATGTGGTCAAACCCTGCATCTCAACTGAAAGCCTTTAACACGTCCTTAAACCAGTAAGTAATGACGAAAGCTTTCAGAGTCCTCTCAACACCCAACAGAATCCTCGAGTTCGCTTTAAAATTAAACGAACAACCAATTAAGAACACCGGACTCCTCGCTCGAAACTCCCAAGCAAATCACAAAATTTTTTGACTGATCCAACTATAACCCTAATTTTCCGCACAATCCATCAAAGTGAACGCAAAGCATAAATTCATCTCGAATTTGATATCATCCCAGGCATATCGCATATCCCAATGAAATATTTCCCTAATGCACAAAATTTATAATGTTGTAACAGCCCCGCAAAAGCCACCAAATCGGAGCGCGCTGACACAGGCACTCCCACCCACCCCAATATATTCTGGGACCGACAATAGCGCGCAACAGATTCGTGTTCTTGCCGTTTGTCGTTTAAGTGAGAATGGTGCTGGTTTGCCTGTGTACTTTTCCTATAATCACCTTTTAGGGGAAAAAAGCCAAAAGTCATCCTTTGGAGGACATCACCGAGGACATAGTTGTACATGCGGGTACACGATTATATGCACAACCTCGGAATATGGTGGTTTTTGGCGCTGGGAATGTATAGCAACCGCAAAGCATACACATCTTCCCCAAGTTTGGGTAGGTTTTATCCTGACGCCAAAGGATGCGCCCATCTTACTAAAGAGTAATGATGTACACTTGGACGATGGAAAATTTGTCACCACAAAAGGAAGTACTTAAAAACTATATGAAGCTACAAGGATACCGAAAAAAAAAGAAAATAAAAAGTATGACGGAGTGGATACAACAGGAAGTAGTTTCATCTCTGCGAACGTGGGGAAGATTATTAATTAAATGCCAAACGTACGGCGAAAGATATCCCTGGCAATTGGTTAAAACTGTTCAAAGAAACCTCGAAAAGGACTCTAATGCGGCGATTGACAAAAGGATGAGCAAAATGGTTTCAATTTTTTTTGTGTCCTTTTGGCAAGATAATGAAAGTGGCAGAGGGAAGAAACCATAGCGCGTCTAAGCCAGTTGTCGCTGCTATAAGAGAGGGGAGAAGACAATGAAAAAAATCGTCCTTCCATCGAATAAGAAAGTGGAGATTTCAATTTGCCAAATTGGAGGTGCAAATACCTGAGCAATTAATTGCTTTTATTTTTCTTGCTCTTCTGTTCTTTTCGTAGGTTTTACGCGGTGTCTTGTGTAAGTCGTCCTTTCTCGATGCGTTTGGTTGGCATGGAAGAATAAAAATTCTTAGAAGCTATTGGCAGGGAATTATTTAGTTAATTTATTAGTTTTATGGGGGGTTTTCTGTGGCTTTTTTGTTGAAGAAAGGATAGGCTTGTGGTGGTCAAAGGTATAATTGGGGACTTGCCCTACGATTGTTATTTAAATTATCACCTCCTTCTACGCATTGTTTGGCAAGAGGAAACGCACAACAAAAAAAGGGTCGCCATTGGCAGGAAATTATGATCAAAAAAGGTGACAAAACTGTAGGCGGTGGTGGATGTGCTTGTGATACGAGAAAAAGAAAAAAAATATAAAGCGCCCTTGAAAAAAGTCTGTAATGTATATCAAGGTCAGCCTCAAGACATTCTTGGTTGGATTTTTGTTGGCTGGATGTGAAAATGTTTCAATGGAATATGGATACTATTGGAATTAAAGCAAACTTGATTAAAGGAAACTCTTAAGTTATTTTCTCTTTCCAAAAGAGATAAAGCTACTTGGTTCGATAAAGGAATTAACATGACCGCTAGCTCCAGCTTTAAGTAGAATCTAACCACAGACCATAAATTCAGATTCAAATTTTACGTATGGAATACCCTAGGAATTGTGGGTGCCGTTGCTCAGTGGTTAGTGCGTTGGACTGCTGACCGAGCGGCATGGGTTCAAGCTCCAGCCAGGAAAACACCAAACATTTTTCGCGGCACCACCTCTCGGCAATAAATTGTAGGTCACTTCTATTCATTCGAAAAATGTAACACGCACAGCATGAATGGTTGCGAGAAGCTAGGCCTTGGCTCATCCCGAGTTGTCGCGCCAGCTATTTATTTTTAATACCCTAGGAATTAACTTAGTTTTCTATCTCCTTATAAGCAATCATGAGAAACAAGTCCAACCAAAGAAACAGTACTTGGTTTCGTTTCCTGAGACTACGAGTATATGCCCAAAGCAGACTAAAAGCACCCTACACCACCTGTGCAAGTAGCCAATCAGGTCACCGCACTAAATCTAGCTGGGCAAATTCCGTTTCAAGAAGATTGGGACGAAGGGCAGGTAAAAACTCTTAAAATCGAATAAATCATAAACCGGCGGAGAACACTGGCTCTAGACTTTTTTTTAGACATTTTTGCCATTGCCCCTTATAAAGCTTCCAAACCACCACAGTATGTTCCAAGCCAGGCTTAGACTTCCCGATGAGACTTTCTGGAACTACTGCTACTGGCAACTTTGCGATTGGGAACATAAACATTTAAATAGACAACCAAGGCAGAAGGTGAAAGCTGCTTTAACTATATACCCACATCTTACGAGCCTTACAGACCTAATCAACCTTGATTCTCGAATACTAGCGTTAAGAAATGCGCAATTACTGCATGATTGCCGCAGCGTTTAGTACTAGGACATCCTACATGGAACGCCATGTCTAATGAATATTTTAAAAGATGTGCAAGTTGGAATTTATTATATTTAAGCGAAAAAGTGTTTCTAACACAAAAAGTATCAGCAAAAAAAAAAAGAACCTTCCGGCAAGCGCCGCAAGAGGTAGGTGGATTTCTTATATCATCTATTCTGATGGTGGGAACAAAATGGCGGACAAAAATTTCCACTTTAAAAACGAATTTGTACTAATTACCTCGAGATTTGTAAGGATTTTCAATTTCAACGAAATCCAATCAATTTTGAAGAATTTCAAGATGGCGGATCCAAGATGGCGCCCAAATTGGTAGCAGGCGGATTCTGTTCCCTGTTATCTACTATATTACTAAAAAATCAAAACCGGAAGTTGGGATTTATTTGAGTTGTGAATTGTACCGTTTGAGACATAAAAAGGGGCGTAACCCGCCCCCCTCTGGACCGATTATGCCCATCTACGAACTTAGCCGAGGTATTCGGCATACGAACGTGTATACCAAATTTATTCAAATCGGTTCATAATTGCGGCCTCAATCGTGTCCACAAGAATCCGTTATATTGCATATATATATATATAAAATTTTTAACGGAGTATGATGTTAGTGTTTACTATAATAGCGAAGACGAATGGCATTCAAAATTTTTTAAAGTCGCGTCATGAGGACCTCTGCAATAGGTGGTATTTCTATGAAATCCACCTAAAAGTCCGGACTACATCTACTTGTATAAGTATTTTAAGTCTGTCAATATTGCGACCTATCCATTGGGTTTGGTTCTTAAAACAAAAACACAGTTAAACCAAATCTGGGGAAGTCGTCTCCACCAAGAACTTCACATTTTATTTCGCTGCCAGTTAAAAGTACTAAGACATCGTTGGGGACATCGATTAAGAGCCCACGTTTCCGTGTTAATAGGAGAATCTTCCAAGGAAAACTTGGAGAGTAACTAAAAAAATAAATAAATGGCGCTACAGCTCGGTATGAGCTAAGGCTTTGCTTTTTTCAACGATTCATGTGCGTGTTACGTTTTTTGCACGAATGGAAGGCACCTACAATTTATTACCGACTCCCAACGGAAGAACATTTTCGGTGTACCTGGCTGGGGCTTAAACCCACGCCGTTCGTTCGGCAGCCTTACGCACTAACCACTGAGCTACGGCGACCACCCGACCATATACTTTCTTTAAATCCATAAAATAACTATAGATAGGTTTGACATACTCCCAGGCCCTCTGAAGTACCATTCTGAGTGAATAGCTGGTCGGTTGTGCTTCTACCTGGACAAAAGCCGCACTGCTCATCGCTCAACCTGGAGACGTTTCCTATGAAATCTAAACCTAGCAAATAGTAAGAAAAAATTGCTACGAGGGCTTTAGGGAAAAGTAACTAGCTTTAGAGTGTTAGAAACTTCGATTTTCTGAGAGTTTTCTTCAACCGAATTTCGCCAAATATGTTGGTGATACGTTTATATTATAAACTCATAACAGCATAGTGCAAGATTGCCACGTATCGCCCCTATACATACCTTTAATACAACTCTCAGATCACAAAATCTGTCGAAGCATGAACGGATACAGTACCTCAGGCTCGTAGTGCTTACAAGGACGGACTAAGTAGTCGATGTCAGAGAGACATCTTTTAATAAATTGTTTGTTTTCTTAAACCTGCCACAGATACCCAGGTTCCCCATGTTCTTTGATCGCATGACAGACTGGACTCAAAAGCTCTATAATAACGAAACTACTTACATATGTCCAATTGTTTGAATTCCATGAATTTTCATTCGAAATCCTTTTAATGTACCGCACAGTCTATTTCACATCCCTTCAGGTCTGAAAAGTAATTAATTTCCACCGCCTGACACACATGCACGACAGTGCACCGTAAAATCCTACTTCCGACTAAATTTCAACATGCTTTTCCAAATAGGTCTTAGAGTTTTCTTGCATTCTAATAATTCTTTGTTCTCAGCACCTCTGCAGGATTTAGGGTAATCTCTTTGGGGGATGTTGTCATCGTCTTAGGCAGACAAGAGATATATAGTCTCTGTGTGTGTGTGCTTCCACTCTGTTGCAAAACTATTTAACAATTTTGCACGTAGGTTCCTCCCCCGACCCCGACCCCTGCCCAATCCGTTTCTGAAGTGAAACGAAAGATGAATGCTCTCTAAGGAGATTATAATTCGCATATGCATACTACACCGAGAAACAACTGTGTGTGTGATCAGCTCTAAGCAAAAAGGATGTGTGTACGTAGCAAGGGGATACCTGTGGAGTAGTTGAGTGGAAAACTTAAATCACATTCTATGTATTCAAGGAACTTTTTTTTTCCTCAGCAGGTTCGATGGCAACTGCGGTGGTGGGGGACTAGTGAAAACAAGTGAGCGAGTGTGTGACATCTGATGACAAGCATTGTAATTAATTACGTCGAGAGAATTTCAAGAAGTTATCATCGGCATCATCGGCATCACACCATTGTCGTCGTCGTAGTCGTTGTTGTCGTCCTGGCAAAACACATTTGTTTTTGAATGCTTTTGAGAGGCGTTCATTTGGAAATTTTAAACGCTTTGGGGGGTTCCGTCGAGTTTTTTTTTCTTCTTCTTTTTCTCAGAACGGTAACAAGAACGTTAAAACATGTTAAAGAAACATAAGTCTAAGCGTGGCATTTTCAGATGCACGAGGCGTAGAGCGGGCCGGGAGTCTAAGAAGACATCAAAAGAAAATAATCATTCTTTTGCCGTGTTTTTTTTTTATTTGCTCGAGTTCTAAGGAGGATTTTGTTCCAGGATTCGAGGAAAAATTAAAAAGGAATTTAACCAAATGGAAGAAAAGCTTAGTCAGCGAAATTGAGACGAAAAATTTAAAAAGAGTGGTTGCTACTAAGGCTGCGGTAAGAGTAATTAAACCAATAATTGAGACACAAGAGCTTGATTGTGCACAGAGAGTTCCACTGATTTTGGGACACACAAAATGTAACCAAAGTTCAGGTTGTGAAGGAGACCGTATAAATTTGTTACGCGTGTATAGGAGAGGTATTTGAAAATGATATTGCCAACCTCAAAATACAACCGTCATTTGATTAGATCCCGCAGAGTTTGCGTTCTTGGAAGAAACACTTGATCTGTTTTTGACGGGTTAGAAGGTTAATCATTTTTAATGTATAATATCACTGGCTATGTCTAGCAGAACAACACTCTTTGATACAGAAGACGGAGGACGCAGTTTGGCTGATTTGGCGAATATAGTGTTGGTGGTCGAGATTTAGTTCTAGAGCGCAATGAAAACAACTGTCTACAAGGGGATGGTAAAAATCGAATTCGAGCTTGGACTCCTTTTTGCAGTCAGCAGACAGATGGTTAGGCTAAGCCAACTTGTCGATCCCGTTTAAAACCAAATCGAGGATTTTTTGATAACTCTGCCGTTGTCGCGAGCTTAGTTGTTGTTGACTAACACATCACATCTCCCCGACTGTCTTATCTGATAGCATCTTACCGGAGGGTTGGATTACACTCACTCTTATTTCAAATGGAACGTCCTAGATTAGATTAGATTGTGGGTAAAGGTGGGACCGAGTTATCTTATCACTGCGGCCACCGATGGGCCTATTGTGATTTCCTCCAATAAAGGCTCGCTCGTGATGCCTGAATTCGAGATGAATACAGAGATGTCTTTGAGTGAGCTGGCAGATATATCCTCCGATTCAAGGTAGAATTTGCCTAAATGACGATGACGTGTTTTTATTAGACAGTTACACATTCTGCATGTGGTGTCTATGTCTATTACTACTCCCATAGTCCATCGAACTACTGCAGGAGCTGCCAGAATAAAGAGGAAATAGAAACTATCAAGCATTTACTGTGCGAATGCCCAAATCTTCAAACGCGTCGCCTCTGTTATATGGGAAACAGACTCTTTGAAGAACTTGAGGACCTTGCGCAAATCTCAATAATGAACATGATACGTTTCGTCAAGAGCTCAGGTTGGTTCAAGAACAGGCCAACCAATAGTTGAGAGAGAGAGAGTTAGCAACGTTACCACGAGTTTTTAGCAAAGGAAAACGCACTTTCCCCCTAACCTAACCTAACCTTACATTCCCATAGTCATTAGGTGTTTTTTGACTCAATAGTGTCCCGTTAGGAAGCATGTAACCATTCGAACCTAACTACTGGTTAGTAAAATAAAAATGAAACAAATAGCTGGCGCGAGAGCCTGGGTTGAGCCAAAGTCTAGCTTCTCACTTTCGGAAAAGACCCTTGTCACCCTTAATAAGTCGACCAACTTTGAATTCATTGACTTAAGAGTTGCCATGGACGGCAGATACCTGATGGCCGATTTAAAAAAAAAAAAAACAATTCAATCCAATCACTTGCAGCACAGCGGTACTGTGCTACACATCACTTAAAATTTGTCACACACCAGGATTGTTGTGTCGTGCACTTTTTCTCTCATTTGTTTCGTCACTTGTGTCCGGAATAACTATGTGTTGAACAAAAATCCTTGTAAACGCCTATAATTGCCACTTGTGTATCCATTTTTGAAAATGTCAATGCATATGACAGCACTCGAAGCGTTATTTTGTTCGCTTTTGCTTTTCGTCGTTTGCTCTCAAAAAGGACACATTTCTCATTCACATGTGTATAGGGTTTTTAACTCAAACAAATGTATGAATGTATATAGCCAACATGTTGAGCCGAGCCGTTCTCTGTCTCTGACAGGTCCTTTTATGTTTTTTTCTTCCTTTTTTTTTGTTCTTGTTTGACTGGTCTCGTTCTCTTTTTTTTTATTATTTAATCCTGATGTCAAAAATGCCTAAAAAAAAATCGAGTAAGCAATTAAATTCATTGGCATGGGGCTACCCGAGTGAGGGAGTGTTTGGTTGGTGTTGATTTGGCCTGCCCAAACCTTCATTTTCGCCTATTTTTCTTGTCGCTACACTCCTTGAGGGGATTTTTTAATTGAATTTTCTTCATCGTCATCTTTGAGATCGAAAAAGAGAGAAACAATCAGAGAAAGGAAGAGTGAATGTTTAAGCAAGTGTATATCGTATACTTTTTGCAAGGGGGACGAAAAAGCCATAAACACTCATCGTCCTTCGCCGACCCCTTGGCCCTCATTCATTTTCATTAATTAAAAAACAAAAGGATGACGAGAACTTCTCAACGAAGAACGACAACACCAAAGGCACCAATTGCAAAGGAAGAGAATGTAGAAAAGATTTATATGTATTGTGTATTATCCTTAGGTCATTACTTCTTTTCCGTGTTTCTTTTGGTTGTGTTGTTTTTTCTTGGATTATTTCAGGATATTTCTATTTTCCCTTTGCGGGCAGACCTCAGGACGAAGATAGAAAAGCGGAATCTGGTTTAATAGTTTGCCTTTTCGTGACCATTCTCCTCAAATAACCGCCAATATCCTTGCCACCCACGTAATTAAAGTCCTCTTCTCAAACAAACACTGGGGGCAGACAGAAAGAGCGAAAAAAAGGATACAAGTCTATACACACAAACACGTAGAGTTTTTAATTATCCTGCGTTTTGTCAAGGGTAACGGGTGAAAAAAATTTCATTATTTTCAAGTACGCGAAAAAAGCTAATTAACTTAGAACGAGTGCAAAATGAAACTTTCCCGCATGCACCCACACACAACTACAATATGTACATGCATGCCGCGCGATCAATTCCCTGCATATCATTGTGTGTGTGGGTGTGGGTGTTTTCATGCTACGATGTCGACTTTCTTTTTAATCCGAAATCTCTGCAGTTATCCCTTCATGTATTTCATCGGGTCTTGATGGTTTTTTGACGTTGTTTTCTGTTTCAATTCTCCGTCCTTTTTTCTGTTCGCTGCTGCAGTAGGATATGGTTTTACTTTGTCCTGTTAAACTACGCACACACAGACTAACACAGAGTTAGTGTAGTTTTTCCTCGACTGTAATTAATGGCAGAGAGAGACCATTTTATGCATGCATCACATACAAGCATCGTTTCCTGGTCCTAAACTTCACATCACAGGATGTTATCCTTTCAAACACCCATCCATACAGCCATAGTCCGGATTTCACACACACATACTGCAAGGTGACTGGGGGGAAGGGAAATTGGTAGACGTGGGCATAGCCATAGCAGTTATACTCGTAGTATAGTAGCCAGCAAGAGCTTAACAGTATGATTGCTTGGTCTTGCATAATATCTATTCAGTGCAGAGAATTAAAACATTCTCTCTTTCCATTTCTCGGTTGTCGTGGCAGCCTCACCATCGTTGTCGTCTCTGGCAGTCCTTTTGTGACTGTATTCGCAAGAGGATATGTTGGATGGCGTCAAACCTCATATTGTGGCGGGATGTATGTGGTATGTGTCCTTATTAGATAAATTCAACTATGGCAACGGATTTTGTGTGTTGTGAGTGTATGAACAAAAAAAAGCAGAAGAGACTGCAACTTAAAAATTAAGTTAAGCCGCTAAATATAGTGTGCACCCACGGAGGAGTACTCAAAACAATTTGACAGGGAAAACGTATCATGCTGTTTTGGAGGACAAGAAATTGTCTCTCTCTCTATATAAGGGCGAGTGGCTTAAAAACTTCAAAATCAGAATTTGTGTTGTGTTCTGCTTGGGTGTGTAGTGAGTGGCGACGATGGATGGTCAAATCTAAGGATTTGCTAATGTGTTTTGTAAATATTGTCTTGCAAGCAGCATTTTTGTCACCTAATGGGTGCAACCTGGATACTTTTTTAAGCCTAATGCCTAACTGAACACGATTAGTTTACGGTTCGATCGTTGTCTTGTGGTAAGGTGGCTTTTAGAGGGTTCTTACAGGATTCCATATTTAAAGACAGAACTTGAAAGGTTTTATCTCAGTGAATACCGAAAAAAAAGTGCTCAATGGTTTGGGATGTGGTGTGCCAACCGATCCCATCTTTTTTAAAATAGAGTTTGCACTCTTCTTCAACTGAAGGATTTACGTGGCTTAGGTAGTAATACCGCCTTTGGCAGTCGGAGAGGAAGCTCATGAAGTTATGAGAATCACTGTGAGGGTAAAGTTTTATTAGCCGTTTTGTTTATCTTAAGTCAGTGACTCATTTCAGAGATAAGCATAGAAACTTATCTTATGTGTCATTGCCTTTGCTATTCGTACAGCGAAAAATTAATATTTAAAAGCAATGATTACAAGCCTAGTTTAAAAGATACCAGAGAGTTAATAATGGCCTGAATTGAGCGCTGTCGTTCACTGTCATAATTTTTGAAAGAATACTGAAGAACTCACGCGTCAACACCTGAGGCACAATCTTTCAAAAGTCCGTCCAATTACTCGCGTACGCCGGCGATATTGACATTATCGGAAGAACGCAGCGTGATGTTACTAGTGCGTTTGTGAGTATTGAGACGGATTGGTTTAGCGGTCAATGAGGGCAAGACGAAGTATATGCTGTCAACAAGAAAGGACACCCATCACTGACGTCTCGGACAGAACGTCACAGTAGACAGATATAACTTCGAGGTAGTTAAGGACTTTTTGTCTACCTAGGCTCCCCTATAAATTCAGACAACGACATCAGCGCTGTTATTAAGCGAATAATAACTCTTGCCAATCGCTGTTTCTTTGGGCTAAAAAGGCAATTGAGTAGCAAAGTCCTTTCTCGAACAACTAAGGTGACCCCGTAGAATAACTTAATCATCCCAGTCCTGCACTACGGAGCTGAGGCATGGACTCTGTCAAAAGCGGAAGAGGTTGCTCTTGGCTGTTTCTAGAGAAAAATTCTTCAGGTGATTTTCCGTCCCATCTGCATGGGCGGTGATTGGAGGAGGAAATACAAGGACGAACTGTACGGGCTGTACAGCAACATCGGCTTAGCCAGAAGAGTGAAGTTCCAACAACTGGGGTGACTGGGTCATGTAGAGCGGATGGACACCAATGCTCCGGCCCGGAAAATCTTTGAATCCACACCCGAGGGACGGCGCAGTAAGCGAAGTTGTACATCGAATTTGGCTAACAAACTAACCGTTTACAATGGCTGGGACATTTGAAGTACTGGGGAAGTTAATCCCAGTACTTCAGTCAACGAATTAGAATGTCTAGGAAACTATTTTGATGATAGAATAAACTAAAAGAAGAGTGACTTTTACACTGCTCTATAGAGAGCCAACACCCAATCCTAAGCAAGAAGTGCTGGATAAAATAATCTATGCAGAGTGTATCTACCTTTCGTACAATTACCGGGAAGCCCGGTCTTCTCAATAAAAAATCTACAAATAAAATAATATTACAACTTGAATGGAACAGAGCTTCTCAAGTGTGAAAACTTTAATATCTGGGGTTTATTAGTGAAGCAAGCTTTGATGACAACCGGAAACATCGCGTAAGCGTACGACGGTTGAAGTGGAGGCAAAACTCCGTTCTAAAACGCGTCCGGCCTTTACATACGGTTGGACAATATACAATACGTATGAGAGCAAATTAACGGCAGCTGAGATAAAGATGCTTCGCATGATAGCAGGAGTCACAATCGATCAAACAAGAAGTTCGAATCCTAGAAGGGGAGGCTTCTAGTAAAAAAAACCCTCTTACAAGAAATAGAAGACAATCGGTTCAGCAGATATTGCCATGTTTAAAGGAGAGATCTTCCGTCAAAAAGGCAATATTATTCGTCGTGCCAAGACAAACGCAAAAGAGGGGCTGCCCTAAAAACACCTGGATCAAACAAATGAAACCACACCAGCGATTGGTTGGCCTCAGTGACAAGGTGATCTAACACCGGGAGGCCTGCTGACATTTTCTAAGGCAAAACCGATCAACTCCATAGGTGGACTAGAGTAGGAATGCAGAGAAGTGGGAGCGTTGTGTTTCGCTAAATTCATGTTTCAAACTCGCCGAAAAAGGAAGAAGAAGAGGTATTCTAAATAAAATTGAATGAACTGAAGGAGAACGACTTATATAGAATCTGGGCGGAGAGGACGAGCGTAAAGATAACTCCCATTTTCTTTTCTTTTTTGATCAGATTTTCAGCCACTAAGGCAAGGAACACTTCTTTAAACCCATAACTATAATGCATTTTGCAGAAAGTCTATTGAAGACTTTGCAGTGGTTTCAAAAATAACTTTGTTTCAAAAAGCCGCTTTCACGAGTGAGATATAATAACACAATGAATTTAAATTGATCTAAGTGTGACAAGGGGAGAATCTCTTTCAACATTAGATAACGCACCGTGTAAGATGCAAAATACTGGAAATGGACTTTATTGTATTTGATGTGCGAAGCAGCAGACATATCTTAGAACCGAGTGAAAGCCCATGAAATAGGACGATGACCAGGGTATGGATGGTGGAGCGTATGCTAATTCAGAACGACCTTTTAGCTATACGTAAGTTGAAGGGGTTGAAACCGCAATACTACCAGTCACACATCGTGTAGTCTAACTTGTGATAGAGAATCTAGTGGTTGGATGGCTGACCCATAGGACCAACTGCTAAAAACCCTCTACGTGGAGAAAGACGTTCTCAACAGTTAGCAGAGCTAGAAACACGGTAATACACGAACATGGGTTCTTTCAACAGTGATTAAAGAGATCCTGGGTTCATCATGTGTGGATTTTTTGTCCCTAAAATTTCGCAGAAAGAAAAACCAATCCCTGAAATATTTGCTCCCATATGCGAGGTGTTCTAAGCAATAAGCAGGCATAACTTAAAAGTTTACAAGCCATGTCTTGCAATGGTTCAGCCAAGAATGTCTTCATAGTGTTAATCTTTTATGTGAATGCCAAAATGGAATGCACATACACTTGCCACAAAGCTAACTGAAACCCATGAGTTCTAATGTTGAAGAAGATATTGTTTTTAGCATTTGACCTTTCTAAGTCCAGAAGCAGTAGATGCGTAGGGTTTTAGGCGAAAAACTCGAGCAGAAATAAAAAGGCTTATCACTGGAAGGATGTAGAATTGGATAGTCGAAGTTTCCATCCCCTGATTAATGACAGTTGTAGTGAAAGTAAATGCCACATTTCCAAGCTATTACGTAGTTCAAAGTCGATATATTTTCATTAAAAAATAAGACGAACTCTTAATGACCATAATTAAACACTCCATTTGTATTTTCCAGTCGAATGAGAATAATTTAGTTTCTTGGACACTTTTGGAAAAAAGTTTCTGAAGTTCACTCTCGAGGCCTACCCCATCCTTCGTCTCATTTATGCGAAGGCCAAGAAAATAGTCAAAAACATGACCAAACACTTTGATGAGGATTAATTATAATTTGGTTACAAATTTCTTTTATAAAAATGTCCGCCATACTTTCTTTTTTTTTTTTTTTTTGTTTAGACCCAAATTAATATAATTTTCCGTAAAAATTCTTAAAAACTCTCCACCACCATGACATTCTCTGTCAAGCCGCCCCCACCCACTCTGTGTTGCAAGTTGAACCCCACCCCCGACCCAACTTCAACCAATTTAAACAATGAGTCGAAAAAAAAAAAAATTGTTTTCGAAAAAAAGCGTTCTCCTTGCAGGATTTCTTTGCAATTCCACCCTAACGCTTCTGCCTGTTGCGTTACAATGTCTTCTCCTGCTGCCTGTACCCCGCAATAACAAACCAAAATCAAAATGGTTTCTTTGTCATGGTATTAATTAACGTAATTTATCATTATGAAAGCGAAGCCATCCACGGCGTTGTGGGAGAGGTGGCATTGAAAAGGAACAGTTGAATATTTTCCATCCCGTCGTCGTTTTTTTTGTTTCGGGAAAAGCTTTGGGAATTTTGAAAATTTTATACCATGCCAGTGTTGTATAGTGTGCCAGGGAACCGCAATTAATCTGTCAAAAAATGTTCTCTTGCCGAAGTGAGTTGAGGAATTTGAGGAGTGTGAGATGCCAAGAAGGCAGAAACGCAAACGGAGCCTCACTCTCTCTCTCTCTACTTCGCATTGAGCAATTGAAGCGAAATTTAATTCCTCGAAGTAAAATTTATGATTTGTTCCTGTTATTCTCATCCCAGATGGAAGATTTAGTGGGTAGTACGCAGCACTACGTAGCTCCCTAAGACATTTGAAATCTCATTGTCATTCCCCCCGGGAAGTGGGGTGGTGGAGAGTGACACATTTAGATACTCATTTACCGAGAAGAACACAAGAACAAATGGCACCAACAATTTAAGGGAAAATTAATTTCGTTGAGAATAATATCTCAAGTTACACGCGTTAGGCCAGGTAGAAAGCGGGAGATACTTTTTTTTTTCTTGCAGTGTCAGTTTTGAGTGGAGAAGCAACATGGGATTGCCACGTGGAGGTTTGTTTCGTTAGGGGAGGGAATCTGATGGGATTGGTAATGAAAAAAAAAAAATGGTTGTGATCAACTGGAACATCGACTTTAATGACAAGTTGAAAAGTCCAGTAGAATTTTGGCTAGCTTGTCAGTTTGTGATGTGTCCACAGAAACGGGGAGAGTATTGTTAGATGGAAAATGACAGCGGAAAACTTCATAGACGTTGCGCCGACGACATTTAAGTTGTTAGGCAGTCATATCCAATTCTGGAGGACGAGCGACTTAGGAACTTAACGCAACGAAACAACTGAAATCCTCTCTCTTAGAGGATCGCGCAAAAGGTTTCAAACCAAGATGTGCTGGCAGTTCTGACAAAGTCTGCATGACCAAAGGGTCCAACGCCCGGAAAAAGTTGGTAGTATTGGGGCTCTTTCAGACCTAATCGTGGGACCAACATAAAAATAACACAGTAAAAAAAAACAAACAAAGCAAAATAATGTACAGAAAGAACCTGGAAAAACCACCATTTCGAACGAGGTAGCGATGTCGCCAAATTATAGCATCTCATTTAAGGACAAACTATTGGCTTCTGGTCAGAAAATCACAGTTTGTGTCTCGTAGGTACAGAGTACCAGTCCCAGTGTGATTCGACAGTTCAACAACAAACTAGTTATCAGTGACACTGCAGCCAAGATCATCAGTCAGCATAAGCAATTTACAAAGCCAAAGTCCTTTGGTAGAATCATGAAAGGCAGGTATAGCAAGGGCCTGTTCATTCGAACAAGATTGTCAAAAATTAAGCGATCGGTTTTGTTGATGAAAAGGACCTGAAGAGCCATATAAGAAATAAGCCGTGGCGGATGAGTATATACACCTAAAACTTGGACGAACGAAAAGATATACCAAGCGAGTGGGTGGTGATAAAAGGCCCAGGACGCGTCTATATTCTTTAAGCTTAGTTTGTTCCATCTAAATTAAAAAGAAGACTCCTAGGCAATTACTTATTAAATGATCCGAACGATTTCTCGATTATCGATCTTTGCATCGAAGTGGCTCCTCTAACAAGGAACCAATAGAGAATTAATGTATTGCTTCAACGGGCACTTAACCTCTATCTCATAAGAGGACTTTTATGAGCGACAGGCCACCTAGGACAATGGGTGGTGTGAATAAAACCTGAGGGAACACTCTGACCAAACCCTCTTGAGAGAAGTGTTTTCCAAAACTTTACGAGATTCAGTTTTATTCAACTCAAATTTGAAATGTTGAGGGAACACTCTGCCTCAGTTTTAATTCACACCACACAATGTTTGTTAGAAAGAAATATATGCACATGTGGTAATAATGGAATATGAAGCCGAAAGCGCTGGACAACTTAGATGGCATCAGAATGGACCTTTCCTTGGTCTTAAAGGGACCTGTGCCATCAACATAACAGCCAATCAACGCCATTCCGTACGCAGAGCCTCAAATCGTTGGCACTTTATCAGTTAAGCGATGTTTGAGTACAAAGGTCCACATCATCAGTCCACAAAGCCTTCGGGCTCTAGGTTAACAGACGGAAATCTGTCAGTTGATAACGAAGAAGCTACATAGGTACTTGTAAGCTGTGGAGACAAAAAACAAAAAAAGACCAGTTCTTTCAACAATTGCTATTTAGATAAAGACGGATTGTGAAAGGGGGTAAGTCCAAAAAAAAAATTTAAGAAATGTTACAGAACCGTTTGGTCTCAAGTCAGCGGCAGAATGAGTGAGTGGATGGGAGTCCCAATAAACTGTAGGTCCCTTCTATTCGTGCGAAAAACGTAGCACGCACAACATGAATCGTTGAGAAATCCAAGGCCTTGGCTTACCTCAAGCTGTCGTGCCAGCTGTTTTTTTTTTTTTTTTTTTCCTTAACTAGGGCATCTTGAACTAACGAAACAATGCAAAGATTCTACGGAAACACGATTTTAGTACCCTCACTTCGTATTCTGGCTATTAAGGCCTAAGAAAAGTCACACCTGAATCGACAGAATACTCAATCCGACATGAGAATGGGTTGTCACCAATGGTAAGATTAAGTAAATTTGTCAAGTGAGTGCTGAAGGGCCTTGTGTTACTCTAAACTTATTCAAGAATATATCACCTCGTTTTAGAAAATTGGAATAAGTATTACCTCCCCTCCCACATATGTATGTTAAAACATCAATCAACAAAAGTTCAAAGTGTCTACTCAAACTCAAGTTAAATAAATAAAATGTTTCCTTACCAATTTTTTTTTTTTTTTTTTGAAAAAATCGTGTCTGTACATACCTGTAAAGAGAAAGAAAACGTGTTACATAAATCGATTACATTAGGACTTTTCAATTTGATAAATTAAAAGAGTGTTCCCTGCCGACAATCACACACGTCAAAGGATCCTTCGCAACCTCAATTCTATCCCCGCAAACCCATTTCTCTAACGCGGGCATCCATTAATCCCGGCTTGTAATTTCCTTTTTCTTCCTCTCATCTCGCATACGTAATGAAGTTCAAAAAGCAAAAAGCGTCACACACAACAAATTAATGTAAAAAGTCCTGCATGCCTGCCTGCCTTCTTGGCTGACTGAATGCTATCGTATGTATGTGAAAATGGGGTGCGATAATCACAGGGAAACATGTTGTGCCTTACCGTTCACCTTCGGTAAGTGTACTCACACTCACACTCTAAGTCGTACGTTTTCAACGAAAGTAGCCCTTTTGTGTCGGAAATTACATTTTGCCAACCCTTAAAAGTGTCAACTTCAAGGCTCCCTGACATTTGTGCAGAAAGAATAACACACAGGGTACCAGGCGCACAGTACCGTAGCACACGTGAATGTGTCAACTCGGTCGGGTTGGCTTGCGCTGTGTAATCACAAAGTTATGTGTCACAGGCGATGCGATGAAAGCATTTAATATCATTTGTTGCCATCGTCGTCCTTGCATGCCCATGCCTCCATCATTCATCGACGAGGTTCAAAGAAAGCCTAAACATAGACAGTGATGTCCTCTGACGAAGGAAACAAAGGAGCGGAAAAAATCAACTCTCATTGCAGCTACCGTCACTTATTGGATGTTCACTTATAAGCCAGATGCATATGCAAATGCATGTGTGAGCTCATGATAAAGCTGACGAACTGTGCATGAGGAAAACCAGAGCGGTTGACGATGCCGATGAGGACGACGACGACAACGACGACTTTTGAGATATACAAATCCACTTGAGGGTGACTGACTGACTTATTACCCACTTGGTTTACACTTTGCATTATTTATGCGAGGATTCACTAGTCCTTCACAGGACTTCACCTACCCATTTATTCGCCTCTTATCGTCGGCGAACACTTTGCATGTAAAATCATTCAGAGCCCGAACTGTGCGCATTGAACGCGTTCATTGTTTCTACACACCGATGGTTCCCAGTACCCGCCCTGCATCGTGACCCTTTTAAACCCACCACTGCACCCGGTACTGCTCCATACTGTTCAAACTTAGATAATATACAATGCCGAGCGCCTATCTTAGCCATTTGCATAGAAACACTGTGGTGCAGTGGTTGGCAGTGGCGATGGTGCGCTGATGATGATGATGGCCGCCATATGGAATACAAAGCGGAATGCAATGAAATTACTCGGCGAAGGACCCAAAAGGCTTCTGCATGCGTGCATTCAGCGTCAGCCAGCCATCCATGCAAACGGCAACCAACCAACCGAACGAGCGAGACCAGGCCGACAGTTCAAGCCCCAGCATCGCAGTGACATTGTTATGCATATGACATTTTGTTGTTGCCATGTCATTAGACATGTCAAATCGTTTTTGGTTTATGCATCGCGGGTGTGTGTTGCGTTGTCTTTAGGGTTTCGTCTTCGGCAAGGTGGATGCGAAGCGCCACGAAATTTAATTTTTGATTAGGACGAAGGAAATGGCGATGCGGGCATGCGAAAGAGAAGTCTAATTAAGCTTCATGCAGACATCCTGACCATATTTCTTTGCCAGTGGCATTTTGACGATTGGTAAACTGTTTCCTTGGTCCTGAATAGTCCTTCAGTAGCTTCAGTATTCCGATAGTTCTGTACGGACCTTATAGCAAAACTTAGAAAAATGTGTAAATCGTAAGACTTGTTTATCGTTTTTACTAGTGTAGGCGCCCAAAACTTTTCGAAAAAGGTTAAATCCCTGGTTGCACTTGAGGTCAACCATGAAAAAAGGCGTCGATGTAAACATGATTTTGTAAAAATTTGGACGTGTCTTCAAAAATTAAATTTGTCTCTTATTTGGAAGAAAGTTAGAAAATACTACGAACCTTAACTTAATTATTGTAAGCCTTAAGTCAGAAACAAGGAAAACAAACAGGTAAAGCAAATCATCCAAAAAAAAATCGAACCACGGCAATGAACTTAAATCCACTTTCCATTTACGTGAAAATCCCCCAAGGGCTTTAAACGACTGCACACATCCTCCCATCCTTCCCGCTAGACACTCAGACATCCAGTCGAACGGAGTGAATTTCACACAAAAAAAAAGGACAAAATCGGAACGAATTAATGCACCGCATTCAATTCAGCAACTCTCGTCCTGCCTGCTGCTCCAATGTCAGGACTCTTCCTCCCGCTCTCGTTTATGTCAACAAAACAGCGTGTACGTGTACGCGAAAGAAAATGCCGGGAGAGCCTTTCCCCGGCAATCCCGAGCGGAGCTTCTGTGGTGGATGCATGCCAAGTGGTGGAAAGTAAATCAATTCGGGCATATAATTGCTCGAATTCTTTTTTAGAAGCCTTCTCTGGAGTTTCTTCGACATCGCCATCATCATCGTCATCGTCATGCAACGTCGTCTGGTACCCGCATTTTTTCCATTCCATCTACCCAACCGTTCATCCACATATTCACCGCAATCCATCTTTCTCATTCGAACACATTACAACCACCGCCGAGGAGCCAGTACATCCCGGAATGGTCGGGGTAAGAGTTGAAGGAATCTATCCTTGTCCGGAGCGCAACATGTGAAGGGAATTTGAATATTCATGTGCCACCGGCGGCGGCGGGGACAGCACAAAAAGGCATCTGAGAAAGCACTCGACTCCGCAGGTGATTAGGGTTTGTGGTGAATGAAATATTTCCCAACCACCATTCCACCACATCCATACATGTCAACTCTCCCAAATTGTGGCTGACAATGGTTCCGTTTTTTTTTTGTTTTTTTTTTGCCGGAGCTTATGCCGTTTTACTATAGCCTCATTGATTTCCCTTATATTTTACCTTCTCCGTGTGCAGGTGACGACAACTGTCGCAAAATACGACCGAATCTGGATCCGGTGATATCCTTTCTTTTTATTTTAATAGCACAAATAAAACTTTAGACAAGGATTTGTCTACATCTTCATTACCGGACAGAGATTGGAATGCATTTCACCCTTCTTCAACATTAACACACATCATGCTAATGGAAGTGAAATCACAATGGAAAGGATCTCCATAAAATGAACGACGACAAGGACCGCGCCGAGGACGATGAGAGAGACGTGAAACAGTAACAAATCTCTGGTGAGAAATTTACTGCTGGTAGTACTTTGTCCCTTTTGCAAATGTCCTGGCAAAAATGTATTTGTGTGGCAGTAAATCCCTGAACCGCGCTCTAACCAAATGAATTATTTAGTTGGACATTCGTCCTTTTTTTCTGTTTTGGTGAGTAGGAGTCCATCACCATCATTATTATCATCACCATATAATTCGCATTCAATTCGATGAGAGGAGAAAATTCGCACAGGACAACGAGGAAGAAGAACGATCAAATGAAATTGTGTTCCTAGACAATTTCCAATCTCATTTGTTTCTTCTTCTTTTTGCGTTTCGTCCTTTTTTTTCTTCCACATGGGAGAGGATGACGACGATGTGTTCTCTTGGAGAACGGGTCTTCGTAAAACCCTTTTTGGCCAGAAGCCATCAGCTAAATGGCCACAGATTATAGCTTTATTGACTGATGCGAATATGAGTCGGTATAGTTGGGACAAGGACTCCAGGATCCTTGTGCAGAAATTGATTTCAATCAAATAATGATGGAGAATAATTTAGAAGAAAGCTTCGTGCAGCAGTGATTCTATCGGATTCAATGTTGCATGGTGTGCTATCGTGTCGTCATCTCCGTCATCATCATCCTGCTCATCATCCTCATCGTCTTTTGTTTATGACTGACGATGATTTTCTCAATGAGATTCAATTGAATCCTCGGTGATCCTGTGTGTACGGGATGCTGCTGCTGTTGCTGCTCTGTGTTTAGTTTCTCTGGCTGACGTGTTGAAACAATGAATAAATGAGTACACGGGAGAGGAGGAGAGGCGACCGGAGTGCGGGGAGAGATAATGATTAAATTTTCAAAGCATTTAGTGCCTGTAAGGACAACTCAAGATTGTATCTATCTTTCGCTCTCTATTTGGAGTGATGTGTAGACAGTGTCCTTCGGCTTTGTTCTATGTGGTGATTGGATTCAGGAGACTTAGCTCTATGGCCGCCCGGAGGCTTTTGTACATCGCTTGTACTTGTTGATGGCTATGTAAACGAATGACATGGCTTCTGAAATGCTCAGAGTGTCATATACGGGGATTCTCTGGTGTGGTCACTCCTTTCATTACGGGCTTTAGTTTAGAGTTAAAGGATTATCCTTTTGCTTTATTTTATTTGAGACACCTGCTTTGGGGATGTTATTGACTTGTTAATGCAAATTATTTAAGAAGTTGCTGTTGCAGTGCTGAATACTACTCCATTCGGGTTTAGGATGATTGAGTTGATCGCTTTTATAAAACGATAGGAAAGCAACCAGCGATTGACAATGTTTTGCAAGTGGTTTTTGCAACCACAACAGCAAGTCAAATATCTAGGGCTAACACTAGACAGCAAGCTGGCTGTATGGAACAAATACTTGCAACCAATAGATAGCCTCGAAGGCCACTCGAGCCATAATGATTTGCATAAATCTATCAGGAAAAAAAAATGGTCTATAAACCAAAGACATAATAAGTAGTAGATGTACTGATGGTACAAAAACATCCACGGAGACCAGTATGGGGCAATACGGGCCGAGGACAGATACTCGCAACTTCTAAGAATCTTTCCCAGCTTATCTCAGCAGATATCTATCAGATGAACTTACCAGAACCCTTTTGTGGGAGCAAGAAAGAACAAGGTTTTGGGCTAAGCTCCATGCAACATGACCAAGAAGAAGCTGCATGAACTCACAGGATTTCTAATGGGCAGACTTAATAAGTATATGAGCAGACTAGGTCCAGAATACAATTTGAACTGCAGATTCTGTGATTGAAGTAAAGACAACAAAATACATCTTGTTAAGGACTGTATGGCACTTACTTACAGCCAAAGGACTTAACAACCTACTATCTGATGTTTATTCACCCTCGCAGGGTCCACTTAAGATTCAGAGCCATCTGTTTATAGGGTAGGCTCCAACTCTGTCCACACTCCACGTTTACAATCTACAATCTTCACAATTTTGGCTTACCCCACCATGTTAGCTTCGGAAAAACTTCATGGAGTCAGCTCTTGAAGACAACAAAACATGAGAATTTTTACTATAAAATTAAAGGAATTTATCACGGTTTAAGGAACGGAGAGGACAGAGATTTTCCATATCTAGAGCTACAGGAGGACAGATGATAAGGTGACAGTGCAAAAACCTAACCACTTTCAAGTTTCGAAGTTCAAAGAAGCGTTGGTTAAACAAAGTACAATACTAGAAAGCCTCTATTATTTAGAAAAAGGTTTTTCGGATGTGGCTGGTAGTAGAAAATTGGACAAAGAGAAAATTGTCTCCGAAACTTTGAAAGGTAGAAAAGTACGGTCGTTGTTCTTGGAAGTCGATTACTATTTTTCGTTGCAAGAATCACTAAAGCGCTCTAAGACAACAGGAAATAAACTCGTGGACAAGTGTCTAAACAGGACACTGCACACCCTGGAGATTCTGCAAAAGTCGTTCATGGTTCCCATTAATACCAATGGCCATGGGCACAGTTATAATATAAGAGACAGTCTATACCTCACTGTGGCTACTGCGAGTATTCTCTAGAGGTCATAGACCGACCATAAGCTTCTAGCCCATACGCACGTATCTATTAGAACCCAGCGTCTGTGGCCTACCTTAACAGCGATTCGACAAAGATGAAGAAGGACTACTGGTTGAGAAGCCTACACAATTGTACAAGTTACGCGTCAGACTCTCTTTTGTTTCGGAAAACGTATAAAGAATCATTACCCCTAAGCTTTTGTAGCCTTAGA
Source organism: Matsumyia berberina (assembly GCA_917880715.2). Taxonomy (NCBI): domain Eukaryota; kingdom Metazoa; phylum Arthropoda; class Insecta; order Diptera; family Syrphidae; genus Matsumyia; species Matsumyia berberina. The sequence goes on from OU862870.1 coordinate 56,609,568, forward strand.
TTTCCAACAGAACTCAATTCTCTTCATCTGTCATGTGACAGAATTAGACATGACGGCGCCTTAGTTTGTCCCAGATATCCACAAGGGTATTTAAATCGTAAGTAATTGTTGTCATGTCAGCGGCATTGATTCAATTTAACATTATCATTCCCCCCACAACACACATCCTTCGACGCAAAACACAGCATCCCTTTGCCTTCAGGTCCATTGCATCTCTTTAGGAATGACATCATCTGTCACTCATCGATTAACAACATTTAACCAACTTCACTGTACCCAATGACGAATTAAAATGCACAACACACTCACTGCCGCATCGTCCTTCTCTGTTATGCCACCACATCCCCCGGTCTCTTTATACGCTAATAAAATGTAATTGCCAAAGCAATGAAAAATGTCTGTCCTCATTCTGGTAGAAAACTTTATTACTGTCCTCTGTTTGGCTGGTTACAGCGGATGTGTGATATCCTTACTTCACAACTCGGCGTCACAGCATCATCCACTGTTCTGCTGTGCCTCTCGGTGTATCTCATCTTGACAGGATATAATTTACATATGTTACACAGATCCTAATTAGATTTGCGTCAACACTATTCCCCTCGGTTGAGCTGGAAGACTGGGAGTGGCAGCAGCATAGATCCCTTCTCCACACACACGTCCGTTCTTGTAATTCCATTCGAACAAAAGTATACCATATTTGTCGTGTGTCCTTTTTCATCGTCGTAGCACCTAAAGTTGTACACAACTATTCATAGTCGCACTAGGTTGACAAGTGTTTCAATAGTTGTTGTGTCAACGTTGTAAGTGTCGCTTTTGTCACCCATCCGCCGTCACCCACCATCACCCCTACGCAGCGAATGTAACTAAGTTTGACGATTCTCTGTGTACGGGTGAATGGACGATAAACCAAAAGGACACTTCACAGAAACCCCTGCTTCCCTCCCGGTGACCTCTCTCTCAATTGACAATCTAAGAATATGGATGAGTTGTGTTCGGGTCTGTACTTATACTTAAAGCAATTGTTACTACCCTTCCCCGGGGTTGTTGGGCGGATCGTAGATCGTAGCTAGGATATGCTTGAATATGACTGAAGGATGTATTTGTGTGCCTGTTCCTGGCATTGACAGCGTCTGAGAAAATCTCGGACTTGGAATTTACGAAGTGGAACTCAAGGATTTCGCATTTTCCTTTGTCAACACATAGACTCTGGGATTACAGTGCTGATGGGTGGGCGGGATTCACTGATTTTTTTTTCTGTTTGTTTAGAGTGTGCCATCGAAAATTATTTCATTTCAGGATCATAGAGGAATTTAATGATTTTGTGGCGACACCAACTGAAGGTGTAGAGAGATTATGATGGCGTTGAGTGTGGCAAAAGACTTAACTTTGTCCGCCTTCTCCGGTTGAAAGTAATAAAAATTCAAATGTTGAGGTTTTGTTCAGGGATCAGCGGCACTGGCTTGGGGTTGGCTTGGGAATCGATTTTTTGATACCTGCCTACCGGCGGCGTCGATGTCGGCATCGGAGAGCAAAGGTATTCAAAGTTAATGGCGTGTTATTGAATTTTGCTGGAGGTTTGGGGTACGGCTTCTGGCAGAGGCTACGTAATAATTTAAATGTAAATTGAGTGGGACGTGGTTCGGGATTTGTCGGGGCGATGTCGATTTCGGGTAACGCCTGGCATAAAGTATTCAAGTGTATGTGATCTCATTAGCAACAGAAAATTATGACTAGAAAGAGATTTGGGTTCGAATGCGCGGGGGCGTCTGAAGAGGGTCCAAATTTGAAACAAGGAAATCACTGTTCACAGCCTTGTGCATGTCCTTTGAGGTTTGTAATGCGAACAGTGCCACCAAGTGTGAAAATGTTGAAAACCAAGGAATTTCGTTGTAACGTCCTTGTAGACGTTAGCAATCTTAAAAAGGGAACGACACGAATTAATGAAAATGCACCCCAACCACCAAAATCGGATTCACTTTGTGGAAAATAGTGAAGATTCGTAGTAGTCTAGTAGGCCTGCGGACAAGCTTGAAGAGAATTCTGTGATTTTTGCTGAAATAAGTTGCTTAAGGAAGTGTTAGGTTACAAAGTTTCATTGTCAAATCATATCAAGATCAGGCAAGATGAACGATTGAACGATTTTCAGTATCCCAAGGAACATAGAAAGAGAGAGGGATCCAATTTCAACAGAGGAGCACACAAAACTCAACAGGAGGAGAATATTCGAAACAGATCTTCAAGATAAGACTAAACCTTCTGGGATATGAAGGGCAAAAAACATGGATGACATTGAAGCAGAACAGAAAGTGACATCGGAAGGCGAAGAATAGACTTAACAAGTTCCTGAGGCTGTTGCATTCGGTGCTCTACATCGTATAACAATGGATTTACATTTTGGTATGAACATTTTCCTGTCTAGGGGACGGTTACCAATTCTAACACATGTGTAGACCACATTGCCAAACGACTGAGGAATATTTACACTCACCTGCCTATTAGAGTGGCGGCCGTTTCTAAGTGGTCAGCATGTGCGAGCTACATGGGTTCAAGCTCTATCCCTATCCACCGAACATTTTTCGAGGGATCATCTCTAGTTGGGGACTGACAAATCTCCGAGAGATTTGTCATGAAAAAGCTTCTCAATTCGCCGTTCTGAGGAAAATGTAACAAGCACATCATTAGTGGTTGCGAGAAGCTAGGCCTTGACTCATCCCGAGCTATTTACTAATTTTTTGTCTAGTAGGGTACAAGGTGTGAAACGAGAATTGTGGTGGCGCGTATAGACAAAACAGCATGCACTTGAATCTGAGAATACCCACATTACGATGAATGCTGAAGCAGAATTGCTTTCGGAATTCAACCAGTCGGAAGACGCAGGGGTTCCATCTTCAAAGTCAGTATGTTACAATGAAAGTCTTCCTGCTCAATTTACTGCATTGTCAGGCAGCACTGACCTCCTACCAGCCAGCTTTAAAGAACTTAAGGCTGTTATACATATATAGGCAATAACCCATTGTAAACATTCAGGAATGTGAACAAGTTCAAGGAAAAAATTACAGACCCGTTGGTCTGCCAACGCACGCAGGGTGTTCTATATGGCAGATACTATCCCACCATCCTACGAGTTCATTGAATTACTTTCCTTCCACGTGGAGATGGCTCCAAGCCACCTGCCCCATCCTGTTTCTCCTATCCACCTGCGGTAATAAAGTATTCAAGATACACAAGCCAATGCTCATATATCAGAAACCCCGCGCGCATATATTAAGCGATAAATCTTTTAAATTTTATATTCGAATTCGAAAATGGGATGAATCCCATCTCAATTCGATTTAAACCCGAAAGCATACCTCCGCCGTCGTTCTCGTCGTCATCATTGTCGTTGTCGTTGCTGCCGGAGGAGTCGCTTGGAATCGCGCACATGAATCCTAGATAGAACTCATAAAAAATATACCGAATTCTCCACATGAGCAACTAAACATTGCGAGATGTTTGTGGTTTTGTAATTGCAAAAAAAAAAAAATCCTTATGCTCCTTTGCCGGTGGTCTGCAAGAACAACACGGAGATAGGAAAACCAAAGAAAATTGGAGTCCCGTCAAAGAATGGCGAGAAAAACAGAAACGAACAAACCACCCGACTCGATACCGATCCCTTCCGACCCGTGTATTTTTTTAGAGGGTGTTGGAAATTAAATTGGGAAAATCTCAGGACTATTCTGCAATTTTGAATTGGTGTAAGGAGGCAATGGTGTACCATGTCGACAGATGCACTTTATGCATACAAAAATCGACTTCAATTCCAAAATGAAGAGACGAGAGCAGCATAGAAAAATGGATAAAAAACAAGAAAAGCAATGAAAAGAAAAAAAAAGGAGCACGACGCGGAGCAAAAGGCAACCCAGAGAGTCCCAAAGAGCTCGACTAATTATAGAGGTTTCTGATTTCCCCCGAGGAAATGTGTGCAAAGTATTTTCACACTCTGCAATGGAGGACGCGGTTTGGTCCTTGGACAGTGAACCTGTGGGGCGAGCGAGGTTAGCATTAAGAACGACTTCTTTTCAACTACGTTGGGGGTTCAGTCTATTCAGATGGAATGGAGATTACGATTATCTGCGCTGATTGGAAAAGTGGAGTTTGGCAAAATATGAATGCAGCGACAAGGAGTGACATGGAATTTGTCTTAAACTTTTACTGACCCTTTCACAGTGAATCGAGGAATTTGAGGAAGAACTGGTAGTTGGACTGATACATACGAAGACATTATCCTTATTTAGTGTAGTGAAGCTCAAACATTTGCATTGAAGAACCTTTAGCTAATTGAAACACTTAGCTTGGAATAAACTAGCGACAGGGCTACATTTTTTTCTACTAGAAAACTTGGAAACTTTATGTCCCAACGAGTACGGGATGTAAGATTTAGTCTACGCGGATGACACCACTTAAGCTACATCGGGGAAATTTGTCTCTACAATTAAAGATCAAATGGAATTGCGTTTTAGAAAGTTTTTCAAGTTAATGACCAACGTTGGCCTGGTTACAAAGGAACAACAAGCCGCTGACTGATTTTCTCTTGACGACCGGTACAAACGAAGCAAGGAAAACGATCTTCGGATCTATGTATACATACGTGGAATGTTAAGTGTATTAACAGGCCGCGTGCATGAAGATGAAAACATGACACCTTTACCGACAAGGAAGCAGACTTGGTCAATAAATCTTGAGTTGCACTGATGTAAATGAGTACCTCAGCTTAAGAGAGAGAGAGGGACATAGGAGAAAAATGACAACAGTAAAGACAGCTTCTATGATCTTTTGGACAAAATACATATACAAGCAGTGGACTAGTTATACGTAAAAATTGTCGACGGTGATTTTAACGCAAATCTCGGAAGAAAGGACATATTTGGTAGTCGGAAAGCATAGCCTGCCTGACACCACCTCAGAGGGATGCAGATTTATCGAGTTTGCAGAGGGCTGAAACATTGAATATAAAAATCTTCTTACGCAATCCTCCTTCGCATCAACCAGATTGATCACATTGATCAACTGACGCAAGGTATTCCCATAATATAATGAATGTTCCAAGCAGTAAACATTGACACATAAAATAAATGAGATATCAAACAACTTGACTTGGAACTGCATCACCAGCGAAGAATGCAACAGAATAGATGTAGAATTAATATTCTCAGAAAATAGATAAGTACATGTGAGAATTATGAAAGCCTGAGAACCTTCAAGTACAACCAAGATAGACATAAAAGTTTTTGCAAAAATTGGTCATCGTCAACTCAGCGGCTTCTCTCTGCTATCTTCTTCACGTATTGTGTAACACAAGGTTCAATAGAGACATTTCAAGTTCTCGCCCTTCTCTCCCCTCTAATCCAAATTCATTTGTATTGTAGTCACAAAAAGCCATCCATACACGGTAGCCCCATTCGCAACAAAAAACGACTGTCTTCTCCAGAGCAATCAACTAATTGTCGTTTCCTGCCTCCAATACGCGTCTGCACATTATAACCCACTTCAATTCAATTAGACATAGCAAAGTCGCACTGTACCCGCAGGGGCCTCCAACTCGGCACACACATCCCACCATCCTCGCACAATCCATTCCGACAAATGCAACAGTTTATCTAAATTGCAACCCGACTCCTCGCTTCCTGTCGCACACAGCCTCCTCGGTCCCTCTATGTTTGCGTGTTTGTCGGAGAAAATTGAACTTTTTTTGTTCACTCCTTTGGATTTTGGCACCATACCGCCTGGCAGGGAGCCAAGAATTTTCATATCCTTCGCCTCACCTCCTTCCTGAGGATTTGTTTCCCGTCATCATTAGGATTATGGTTGTTCTCACACACATATACATATGAGAGTTTCTGTTTCTTGCAAGAGGTGTGCAGCAAAAAATAAAGGACTCATTCGCTTCCTCACTGGGTTGTTGTTTTGTTCTTGAATAGACGTGTAGACGTAGACGACATCATCTTCATTTCTTCTCCCACTTCCTGCTCTAGGAAGATATTTTAAGAAAGTTTCAAGGCACCGGAAATACATTTGGCATTTATATCCAAAGCCAGACCCACAGAAAGAGAGAGAGTGTGTGTGTAAGTAGGAGACGACTCTCTTACCACCCGGATGTTGGATATGAGAGGAAACAAACAAGTAAGGATAATACTTTTAAGTAATAATAGAACACCACCATTGCTGGAGCCACACCATGCTACAGCCACCACTGACACATGTCAAGGATACCCATAGATGAAATTTCATATGAGGAAAAAGGAGAAAAACCCCGACCAAACCGATATGCACGTACGATCTTGTTTTAAAGCGAAACCTCAAACTCAAAAAAAGCGAAAGTCTAAGTATATGGATAGGTATGTGAGTGTCGATGGAAGGAAAAACTTTTTCCCCCAAAAGAAAAGTCTTCGCTTTTATAAAAATGAATCCAATGGCTGGGAAGGAAGTCGATTTCGTTAGTTGAAACTTTGGTTCTTTTTTTTTTTATTGGTGAAGCAAAAAATCTCGTCCTGCATACAATGATCATCATCATCACGGGGGTTGTGGGTCCCCATACCGTCCCTCTACATACGTATGTGTACTTAAAATTTTCTTCTAGTTTTTGAGGAAAACTTTGCCAGTATTAATTGAAGACATTCAGCAGCCTTAGAGGAGAGTACAGGTGGTGAGTATGTCTATCGGAGTACAAAATGCATGAAATTGGTTAAACATGTGTCGGCAACCATTTAATTTAATCGTTTCGTATTTGAGAATTGAGAATGCATCGCAACGTTTAAGGAGCAGATTGGGGGAAATAAAACTAAATATATGACGAGGCAAAGTTTTTGGACGGCACTAAATGACGTGCAAACGATTGCAGTTGATTATGCCCAACGACTATCGATGGAGGGGAAGAGCTTAACAAAAACAAACAGAGCGATGGGAAGAGGGTAAACACTAAAAAAGTTTCCCAAAACGGGTCACGACCCATGGCAACAAAGTGGAACTAATGGTTGAGTATAAAGTTGTGCAGTTGTGGTTAGTCGAAATTAAAACAAAGTCAATGGAGTGGAGTGATTTATTCAAACGACTTTAGAAACCCCATCGATGGACACATCTGATTTGGCCCTTGCGTCCAAATTTTCAAATTGATAGGAGAGTTTAGCGCTATAAGTACGACGAATTTGCATTTGGGCGGCTAGTTTAGGAAGTAACGCTTTATAACGCGTTATGTGATGTTTTTGACAGAGCAAAGTCGAGTTGTACAATATCGGGACACTTTATCAAATTATTATCGACCTATATGTACATCAAATAGCTCACAATCAGGAAATCTAAGCCTTTTGAGCTCATAAACTAAACGTTGCTGGAGTGAAAAGAGGTGCAGCACCAAAGCGGACCATTGCAATTTACCCTGGCAGTCAAGTAGTCATCAGGACATTTGCTTTAGCAAATACATCCCCTTAAGTGGTGGAACAGTTTTGAAGCGAGCTCGGTTTTTGGAGAAGTCGTTTGTTCAACAAAAAAGAATAGAAACTGGGAAGCCTTTACAGGTCGAGGCTATCAAGAAAAGTATCGTCCATCGAAAACTAATCCAAAACCGTGGAGGCTAGATAGCTGCTTTCGCTTCAGAAGGATACGCCTTATAATAGTCTTGCTTTCCGTGGGACGTTCGGAGAAAGCGTAGATCGGACCGGTCGTGACCAAATGTTATAGACGGGATGTCCCGTATTTTCCGAAATTTTCTTTTTTGGTTTCATGAACTTTCTGAAAGGTACGTTATAGGTAGGAACCCATGGCATGCTATTTAAGGCTCATTGCCGCAGTAATAAATGAAAACACTTGGCCATACCCTCCACAGATGGTCTGCCCCGGCTTAAACAAAGTATCGGACACTGGAGAAGTTTTTCTGCAGGGGCCTGAAAAAAAAGTCTTGGGGGAACACAATTGGTGACATACCTTTTTTTTTATAATTCACTCCTGGATCTAAGGGCAACGGCCTACCTTCCCTCAACCAAACATTCAAAGTCGTGGTAACAAAGCGGCTAATCTAGCCTTGAGCAAATCGCCGGGGATAGCAACTTAAACTAACCAACCGTGGGTCAAGAAAGTGAACTGTTGTCTTTTACAAGGAGATATGGACTCGCCTGACGGTGGCACCGTATTGGATGTGGGCAGCAGAAACGACAAAGCAAAAGCTGCCTTCAGAATGCCTTCCAAAATTTGGAACAATATGTTTACAGCACGTAAACCAGACTATGACTATTCAGAATCAGAGAAGGGTCAATACTTCTTTAGGCGGAGCTGAAAATAAGCTGCAAGCCTTCTCGAATACATGTCCACGTATTGACCTGAGGTTTTCTAGCCGAATCGCATTTCAAACGAATAGCTCCACCACACTATCCCATGGAATCCACTGAGTCATAGCAATGAGTGACACTAAGCAAAAGGGATATAGGACAATTGGATAGATATCGAGATGACTGGTGACGAGCTGGAGGGAGATAAAATGGGTTGCAGACTTTCGTATTTGTTAAAGAACTACGTTGAACGCAATCAACCCAACTACGAAACACATAGAGTTCTCGTTCAGTACGGTATACTATGGGAGAAATAAAAGACTTTTAATATCTTCACGTCTATCATTTGAAAAGCGATCTGTGCAGTAGAACTGTAGGACAAAAAACGTGGCTCACCAGGAAACCTTTATTTTTTCTCCCAAAATTCTTATGAGCTTTCGCTTATCCTTGGGAATCTGTACATCTTGAAGCATACATGTCCCCGATAATAAAAGGCCAGACGAGGCTCATATGCCGCCAATGGCAAGAAAGTGGTCAACTTAGTGCGCCTGGATACAGCAGATTTTCTAGGAAACCTCAACATAGAAAATAATTATCACCAAAGTAGGAAAACTTGTCCATAGATCTACGGAAGACTTTAGTCTTAAACCCTCTCGTATACAATAGATAAAAAGAGGTAGAGCTCTACCGAAAAATAAAACTCTTCTCTACCCAATGCTCTACCGGCGGTCTACACTGACTCTTTTTTTCGGTCTCCAGTAGAGATCTACGGTAGAGTGCACAATAAAACTTGCCTTGAAATTTTGTCTCGAAACATCTGTGCTTTGGGTAACACAAAGTCTAGAGAATTTTTGGGGCAGACGCTGGAAACACGTGGTGGTTCTTTGATGATATGATTTTCAGCACAACATCCCTCTTCCAAAGCTTAAAAATTGGTAACTGCGATTTCTGCAGCAAAATTTTCCTTTCTTTAAGTTCGTTCACCAAAAATTTATTAATTTGATCCGGCTGACCCTTTCCTTTTCACTTTCGGACGACATTTTTCCAGGATAATCACCACACAGAAATCGCAATCAGAACTAAATTAAACGAAGAGCTCTAAGATCGATCCCACATCCATAAAGTCAAAGATCAAAGAAAATGAGTTCGAGTTCAGCTCTGCTCAATCCCATTAATAGTGTGACCAAAGTGGAATATTATATTCCACTTGTAAAGTGCAAGTCTATATGTTAGCCATATCCTTCTCAAGAAAAAGCAGCTGTCTAGCCTCCACATTAAATTTAAGCCACTTGTCTAAGGCACAACATGCCTACTGGAAGGTTAAACCGGTATATACATTAAAAAAAGTCACTCTTCCACAAAGAATAGACATCGAAAAAACTTTGGACAATGTGGAAATTGATGCTATTGACACGTCTGCACAAGGATAAAATTTCACCTCAAAAACACAGCAAAGCACAATAACTTGGGTTGCAGAAATGGAAAGTAAAAGTTCTTTTCATTGTTTTGGCAATAAAAGTGACTGTGACACATATTTCGGAAACAAAAAAGGGTTCTCCAAAGTATTTCAGAATCCTCATCCCCTCACTTTGAAAATGATATAGCATCCCTCTACCTTGTCGAATTCCTCGCACAGTTTTCTCTCTAATGATGACAACCCAATCCAATCGAACATAATGGATGCATCCTCTGAGAATTTCATGTCTCCAATTAAAATTCAAAAACACATCAGAATGTTCCACGTTAAAATACCAAGGACTTCACACGCGCATGATATTCACCAGGAAAAACAATGCCAGCGCACATCATCACACACAAAGCCCTAATGAAATCCACCATCGTCATCACATCATGTGGCATCATCCTCTGTAATGAAACGCGTGGAACATATTTAAAAATCAAAAATCCCTGCCAGGATAACAAAAATGGTACGACAATTCATGACGCCTAATTAGTGTCAAAGTTAATTATTGAAAAGGCTTCGACATATTCATTCAGCTACCATGTTCCGACAGGCAGCTATGTAGAGCGTCCTGACTTGGCAGGATTTGCATGTACTCCCGTGATAATGATGTCGTTGTCGATGATAGAGGGAAAGTGACAGCCCCGCACACAATGTCAGAGAGGGCTGATGATCAAAACTGAAATGAATACAACTCAAGGTGATGCGGGTGATGAAACGAGCTCGATTCTGGCCTATAGACACTTTGGTCATTATTCATCACAAGCATACACACATGAAACCTCTACGTTTCAAAGTTTCAAGGACCATGTTGTCGGACGCATTCGAAAATTACTTTTAAAATTTGATACGACCGGTGGGTGTGGGTGTCCTTCATGTGCCAGAAAAAGAAAAATCGAGAGTCGAGAACTGGTTTTTGAACATTTTTATCTCTACCCACGTACAGATTGATTACACGCAGTATCGGCTGCTGTATTCCCCGACTTCGTGTAAAGCCAGAAAATCTGAAATTCAATTTTCAACACTTTTTTGCGAAACCAAGTAAGTTACAGGGATATCGAGTTCATGTCCATGAGCCGTGCAGCGATGATAAAAGCTCAGTACAATATTAGATTCAAATGGGGTGTAGTGTTCATATAGTTGGTAATCGGAAGGAACACGTAAACACATAGGCGGACTTGAATATTTCAGTTAGGAACACTGCTGGAGGGTGTGGACATAAACACGCACATTGGAGTTAATACTTCCGAAGTTTGTAAGGCAAAGCATCCCGAGGCAATGACAGGGCTGTAGAAGGAATGAGTTTTATGCGTATTGGATTTTATTTCAGCGTAAGTACAGGTAAGGGGTCAAATCTGATCAATGAGGAAGGTAAAGTCAGCAAATTTGCGATGAGCAACGGAGTCATCGTCTTCGTAACACTAAATCAAAACTTTTCAATCCAGCTTGTGGTTTCGACATCGTTCTGGAACCAAATCTCCAAAGTTTATTCGAATATCGTCCCTATATGAGCAAATAATATCCAATGGAAAGCGAAAGCCGTATTCTCTTTCGTATGAAGATCAGCTTCAAAATGCGAAAGATACTTTCTCAGGGGTGCCGACCTATAGCCTTATAGCCTTGAAGAGGCTTCTCATATAAAGATTCTTCAACCCGTACTTCGCTTCCTGGCTGGACACAAGCCAGTTGGCTATAAGAACAATCGTAGAGCAATTAAAAAAAAAAACAGGAAATAAAACTCCTACTGACTAAAGAAATTGATTAGTAAGAGTCCAGCTCATGGCAGCGTCATGGCATGGCATCCTTTCCTATGTCGAACAAGCAGGTGTGCTGTACCGATTACATATCTAGTACGTAAAATTTGTAGTTAACGTAGAAAAGTTTCACGAGGAATCGATGTAGGAACAGTATTTCAACGATATTTGACCGGTCGTTGAGAGCACCTAGCTTGTATCCTCTATACGACCAGAAGGGAGACGGAGTTCTTTTGGAACACAATACCCAAAAGCCGGAAAATAGACAGACTAACAGCATTTAATGCCATCACATATTCAAGCTGCCGAAGGACGTCTTTCTGTCTTCATTTTACGAGAACTCGAGCCTCAAGCAGCATGCCCAGCATTACATTGCATGGAACATTTCAATTACGTGGACTACAAAGCAAGAATACAACGGGGTCAAAGGAAGAGATTTCTCCATGATCATTTTAGCAGACCCATCTCTTTGAATTACTTCCCACTACATCCTTGGTTAATGACTTCAAAGTCAAAGGATGTCCCGCGAAAGCAAGCCCATTACATCATTATTCGAACAACTCAATGACTTGGCTGTATTTATCCTCTTATTGCCACGTTGTCATGTGAATTCACAAAGCCGCGATCGGAGTCCTGATATCAGCCATGACTACAACACCCAAATGAGTTGCCATACTCTGCTCTCTCTCAGCGTTCTTAAAACTAATTAGTACCAGAGTTTCAGAGTTCTGAAACGATACGGTCCCCTTTCACGAGGCTTTTCCTTTGAACTTTACATTTTCAATTATCACATATCGTTGAATCCTTCTCACGTGTCCAATGCCATATGCATCCAGCGTCCACCCACGTTCATCATCGCAAAAAAACAGGAAAAAATAAAAACCCTAGAATTGGAAACTGTATCTGGATTATTGATGAATCTGTCACAAGAAAATGTAATTGGACGGAACGATGCAACCGAGCAGACAAACAGCTATTCATCTGTGAATGTACGTATATCTCAAACCGAGGACGACGTCGACGTGAGAGCAAAAGAGAATGCCACTGTGGGGGAGTATTTCAGTCAAAATCACCCCCAAATTTGGCACACCAGCGTTCTTGGGAGTGGGCGCGAGCTAGGATGTATCAATCTATCTCTCTGTATCCACACACCGAGGCGATGACTGTGCTATTGCTTTGGATTCAGATGAAGCCAGTGCTCTGGTGGTGCCACTGAACCAATGACGATGAATATGATGATGACGATGATGGTGATGATTCTGTTTGCTCGATATGCACTAGCAGGCTATATGTATGGGGAAATGTTTCACGAAGGTGAAACCCAACGATCCATGAGTTCGGTGTTGCTGCTGCCATGCTACCGATATTACAATATTTGAAAAATGACATATGCCTCCGGGGGGCAATGGCGTGGGTGGCAGATACTATTGGTTACGTTAGTGAACTTGTGAAATATCCATCCAACCAATCGATCCATCCATCCCGTCCATTCCGTCCATCTACCACCCGGCATTGGGGGGAGATATTCAATCTTTCGATGTATTGCATCAAAGTGATTTATGTCTGTAGAAAATGCATTAAATTCCGGTAAATGTATTACAATTTCACATCCAGGAGATGCGTCATCGTCATCATCGGTAGCAGTAGCAGTAGCAGTAGCAGTAGCATCAGCAATGGCAATGGCACCCTCCAGTATGTGGAAAAAGGGTAAAGCCAACTAACCGATATGGGAGACAGATAGGCCGACAGATTGCTCTCAATGGATGACGACCAAACCAACGATAAACGTATCTCTGTGAATCACGCTGTGGCTGGATACCCACCCCCATCCAAGCCAAGAATTGGCCAAATTGGAGCAAGAAATCTAATTAACAAATTCCATTTTGGATACCCCAAACATAATATTTCACAAAGGACCCTGTGATGATGAAGAGCGTACATTTCACCTCACACACACGCACACACACACATGTGACAGCAGGGAGAGAACTCATGCAAATGGCGACTAAATGCGTGGGTTTATGAAATTACTGGCGCGCAATTTTGCTGCGTTGATTTTATGATAATGAAGTTAAACCCTATTAAGAGATCCCTTATGACATGGCCATGGAACTGGCTGCTGTTGTTATTCCAACATCGACAGAGCGCGATATCCATTAGGGTTCACCCACTGAGATTTTAGTATGCATGTTCACAGATGCATGCCATCGATATGTGACATGCTTTGTGAATTTAACATTCTAAAAATATGGATTTTTTGTAGAGCAAGGAAGGTTGAGAATTAGCTGATGGTACTTGGGATGTTGACTAGAGTGCAGTGGAACAGAAATGGTATCTGAGCTGGGAGACTCCGAGAGTCAAGCCGTGACCTAAATCGAATCGAAAACAAGGGACATGCGTCGCATTGAGTTAAGGGTCCTAAGCTTAAACTTCGGATAAATGGTATTGAAAAATAAATAAATTATCAGTATAACATTCCATAGAGGGCAAATGCCTAGTTTCTCGAAACCATTCAGACTATGTTTGATATGTTCATTGTCAGACCGGAAGGGATTTTCTGTTTTTTTTCTTGCTGACTCCAAACTCGGTTTGCTTTTGTCTAACCACCGAGCCACGGCAACTACAGACGCATTGCTGACCAATAAAAAAAACCAACGAACTTCCACAACCGGGATATGAATCAGAACAAAATCACTTAGTTCTTACATGGATTACCGGAAGCTTGCTGGCAGTGTATATCTGAGAAAATGTAGATATCACGGAAAAAAGGAAAGTAAAGCTAATCAGACCGTACTAAACACAAAATGAAAAGGAAAAAGCACCCATCCGTCCTTCATATACATAGTTGATATTAGAAAACTAAAAAGTTTCGTATTCCATTCTGGGTGGTTTCAAGACGAGCCAACCCCACTCGTTGGTCAGACTTGCATGAGTAAACTTGTTATGGATAAAGTGGGCCGATTTAAGGTGCAAGTAGATCTAAGGCCTGTGCTGTGCCTGTGGTTTACTAACAAAGCCAAATTTCTAAGTCTCATTCTGGACAGTAAATTAGAACCGGAGTAAGAAGTGGAGACTGAAACTCATACCACGCACTCGCTTTACGTGTTCGTTGTCAGACCTACATATATGAATGGTGTGATCGTCTGGTGGAGGGCCTTAGACAGAGTGTTACACCGCAATCCATTGGGGAAAGTGCAAAGATCAGCATGCACATGCATTAGCGGAGCACTAAGAACCACCCCATCGGAGGCACTCGACGTGCTCCTACATCTATTTCCTCAACGATAGCCAGGGTGCTATAAAAACCCTGGAATCGGTAACATGTACATCAAAGGCTACTTCAGACTGTCGCTCATCTCTCATGGAGATGGCAGAACATTTTAACATTCACCTACGCTGAGTACCCGGTCATAGGGACATTCCAGGAAACTGTAAGGCCGACGAACTCGACAAACGTGGTACTACTCTGCACATCCCGCTGGAACGAAGGAATCTGAGTATTCCACTGGCTACATTTAAATTTCTC
This sequence comes from Matsumyia berberina, assembly GCA_917880715.2. Taxonomy (NCBI): domain Eukaryota; kingdom Metazoa; phylum Arthropoda; class Insecta; order Diptera; family Syrphidae; genus Matsumyia; species Matsumyia berberina. The sequence continues at coordinate 56,624,607 of OU862870.1, forward strand.
TTAGAGTACGACGCGATCAGTAAGACAAACCAAAGATGGAGGAATGGCACCACGTGCCGTACCTTCAGAGAGACCTGCCTATGGTTAATCTCACTCGATCTAAAAATTTGATCTTGCCTAATAGGCCGCTCATTAGCACCGTTATTGGCGTTCTTATCGGCCATTGTCCCATTGGCCTTCACGCCAGAAAGATGGGTCTCTTCTCAAATAACCTCTGCAGGAGCTGCAGGGACGAGGAGGAGGTAAAAACGATATTTCATTTCCTCTGCACTTGTCCTGCCCTATCCTGAAGAAGGAAGCTCTATCTGGAAGCATATCACTTCGACTTCCTCAGATCATTCACCAGTCATATTGACAATAAGTGAACGCCTAATGAAGAAGGAAGGCGCGCCCAGATTAACTAGCAACAAAACTAACTGGGACGGCTTTAGGAAAGCTTGTGAAGAAAATATAGTCCTGAATGTGTCGCTTAGAACACCGTGCGAAATAGAGGATGAAGTCGGCAGATTTATTGAAGTCTTACAAAGCGCCGCGTGGACCAACACTCCATATAAAAGGAAAGTAGTCGGAAATAGCGAAGTAAAATATCCGCCGGAAATAAAAGAACTGATGCTGGCAAAGAGGAGAGCACGCAAAAGATGGCAACAGTCCCGCGCTCCTCAGCATAAAACCCATTCGAACTTCCTATGCAATAAGCTCAAAAAAGCGATACGGGATTTTAAAAATCACGAGATTTCTACATATCTCGAAGGCTTGTCTGCTGAAAAAAGTTCGAATTATTCTCTTTGGAAAGCTATAAAAGGTGTCAAAAAACCCCAAATACAATCGCTACCAATAAGAAAAAGTAATGGCGAGTGGGCAAAAGGCGATAAAGAAAAAACCGACTTATTTGCTGAGCATCTAGAAGAAACGTTTAAGCCATTTCCCGGGCAAACATTAATAGAAAATATTAATAATACTATTATGACTCCAGACAACTTTAAAATAAGAAGCGTGTCACTAGCCAAACTTTGTGAGGTAATAAAAAATCTAAAGAATAACAAGGCTCCTGGATATGACCTAATAACCGGACAGGTCCTGAAAGAATTGCCAAAGAAAGCTTTAATAAAACTTGTTTACCTTATAAATGCTTCGCTAAGACTATTATACGTTCCAAGGCAATGGAAAGTCGCCGAAGTTATAATGGTTTCAAAGCCGGGAAAACCGCCAAACGACAAAAAGTCGTACAGACCGATATCGCTCCTGCCGATAATATCAAAGGTTTTCGAAAAACTCTTATTGAAACGGTTAAAACCAGGAAATTGAAGAAAGACGTTTGATTCCTGATCATCAATTCGGGTTCAGAATCAAGCATTCCACAATTGACCAGGTTTATAGAATAACCAACGAAATTGAGAAGGCCATAGAAGAGAAAAAGATATGTTCTAGCGCTTTTCTTGACGTTTCTCAAGCCTTCGACAAGGTGTGGCACGAAGGCTTGAATTATAAACTTAGACAGGTACTTCCGGAAGAGTTGTACAAGATCTTAGAATCGTATTTGGAGAATAGACTCTTCCGTGTCAAGCACGGAGCCGAATACTCGGAATTCAAGGAAATCGCTGCGGGAGTTCCACAAGGGAGTGTTCTTGGTCCAGTCTTGTTCTTGCTCTATACTCGAGATATACCCCAAGAAGAAGGCACCGTTGTTGCTACGTTCTCGGACGATACGGCTATTCTGGCAACAGATAATTCAGTCGAGTCAGCAACTGTAAAGCTTCAACGAGCTTTGGATAAAATCTGCGAGTGGACAAAGGTTTGGCGCATTGTTCTCAATGAAACCAAATCTACCCATGTTAACTTTACTAACAAGAAAATAAACAATAAAACAACAACGTATGCAAACGAAGCAAAATATCTAGGAATGACACTAGATGCGAAACTGAAATGGAAGCCGCACGTTAAAAAGAAACGCGACGAGCTCGAAATTAGATTTAGAGAAATGTATTGGCTGCTTGGAAGATATTCCAAATTAAGCATGTATAACAAATTGCTCTTATATAAGCAAGTCTTAAAACCTGTATGGACGTATGGTATACAACTTTGGGGTTGTACCAAAACCAGCAATAGAAATATTTTACAAACCTTTCAAAATAAGGTGCTCAGAACAATCGTTAATGCGGCGTGGTACATTAGAAACGACGATATCCATAGAGACCTCGGTTTAGCTACCGTCGAAGATGAAATAACAAATTTTGCACGCAAACTCCGTGTTCGCCTTCAGGGACATTGCAATAACGCCGTACTCCAAATTCTGGACGTGACAAACCTTGTGCGCCGACTACAAAGAACGAAACCGTTCGATTTAGCGCAATAAGGGATAACCGCTTATAATGACGGTATTAGTAGGTGCTTTTACTGGAAAGCTACCTGCACAACGCGAACTTTTATTGTCGAAAGCTAAACTACTTGATAAGGCTTTTTTTGTACTTAGTCGTAGTCAACACGAAAAGGGGAGGTGTTTTTAGTGAGTAAGAATCTCACACTACCATGAGCACGTGCGGTAGATCCTCATGGTGTCTCATGAAAGATTTTCACCTACCCTCGCAAAAAAAAAAAAAAAAAAAAAAATATCACTTCGACAACTTAAGCGAATTATCACATACTGCCGTCAAAAGTATCCTCAGCTTCATCAAGAGCTCCAAATGGTTTCAATAAAGTGAGTGGCGCGGTTCAGGATATAGATCCATGTAATACCACAAAGGGCCTTCTTGGCCAACGTGTGACTGTGATTCGCACAGACAGCCATTCCACCTATGTATCTACCTACCTACATAAGTCCAAGGATAAAAAAAAAAAAAAAAAAAAACAAAAAAAGTATGGAGCAGCTACCCAAAGCATCACCAAAAAGGTTGAGAAAGCATCACAACTCTGAAAAAAGGGCATGCACGTTCGTCTGCCGATTTTTAATGAGGATAATTTCAAGACGGTGTTAATGAATTTAACACCGACAAAAGGATCATGAGATTTCTTCGTTGTATTGCTGGGGTGACTCGCCGAGATCGGGTTAGGAACACCAGAGTACGCGAGGCACTCAATGTCGAGCAGCTACTTCTTCGAACGGAGAGGTCCATACTTCGATGGTTTGGGCACGTTCAACGCATGTCCTCAACTCGGTTTCCAAGACGTGCCATGGAACCCGTGCCATCGGGTAGACGTCCCCTGGGTAGGCCTAGGATGAGATGGCTGGACCAAGTCCAAAATCTCACCTCTACCCGTATGGGGATAGCCCCTGATGAGTTAGAGTCGATGGCGGAAGATCGGCAAATGTGGAGAGTCCACTTAAGCTCCCTAAACCCGCGACCCTCATAGTGGATAAGCGGGCCATTGGAAGATGATGATGACGACTAAAGGATCATATTTTCTCTGTTGTGCGAGAGATTGTGTCAACAATCAGATTGCGTGATGTTAGTGTGGAATAAGGCCTAGAAAATATAGCACCGACTAAAAATTCATATCGGCCGATCTTAGAAAACATTTGGGAACAGCTTTTATAGAGAGGAGCTACACAAAGTAATGTCTGGTTTTGTCTTCTACGAGGTGGTGTTTCTGTTTCGTCTATGTCTTGACTTTACGCAGTCCATCCTCACTTTTGAATGAAATCAATGACAAATTACTGATTCTACATTCGAATGTAAATTCCGAATAGAGGTCTTGAATCAAAAAACTCCTTTATGTAAAAAAGAATTCGTTTTAATGCATCCTTGCTAAGAATTTAGTGTAAAGACTACGCTACCAAGTCCAGAAATCCAAAACCAAATTTAGGAACTCCAGTAAAATTCATCTCATTCGACCAGACTCCGAACCACAATATTTTTACAATCGACTACCACCCACCGCAGCCGGGGTCTTAAAATAGCTTTTCACTACACCTCGCTTGCACAAAATAATTTCGAATAAAACGCACGATATCCCTACAAATCCTCTCCTAATCCGTTTTACAACTAAAAACCACATGGATTTGAATTCTACATCACCAGAAAATCTACATTTATTTATCGCCTGCTGAGGACTACACAATTGCCACCATATCGCCGCCCGTCCAACCAATTCTAGCACACGACTCCGGCAGTCGTCCTTCCGTGCTCCACGAAATCCAAACACAATCGCGATGCTCTCTAAATTAATTATGTAAAATTCCCCATAGAGACTTAGAAAATCAGTCTTTTTGGTCCCAAAAAAGAAGGAAAAAATATCCTACAGAACTGTAAATTTGCTCCGCAAACACTTTTACATGCTTTTCGGATCAACTAAAGGACTTAAGCTGTTGAAAGCAAGAGCAGTGTCTGTGCTCGTTCTGTTGCTGCTCCTAGGTGTCTCTTTAATTCCACTGACCACACATATTCCTTTTGCTTTTTTTTTTCTTGTTGGACATTGCCACCCACCGTCTTGTTCTTGTTTCTACCAACTCCGGGCGTTATCCTTCCTCTTCACGTTCCAATGTAATTGTCGACCATATTTCTTCTTACACTTTGCAGGTGCTGAACGTTTCCCATTTCTTTTTGTCTTTTTTTTTCCAGTGACTTATAGGAAAATCCTGCTTTCCTCGTTTTGAAAAGAGATATGAATGTATAGATAGAGATACAGATATAATTTGGCTGCAGCAACTGCAAGATTAGAACAGCCAATAAATTGAAATAAATGTTCAAGGATACAGCCGTGCGTCGCTCGGGAGGTCGGTTCGGGAGGACAGAGGAAAACGAAAACAAAAATCCTCAACAAAATCAAACGAAATGAAAAAAAGTAAAGTTCGTTCCAATACAATATTTTTGTTTAGTCTCCCTGTTCGCTTTTTTTTTGTACAGAAATCCTGCTGGGTCTTGCCTCTTGTCTAGGCGCCTTCACCATTTCGGAACTCACTGGGAGTCCCTGTCCGGCAATAGATGTGTTCTCCAAGTTTTTTTTTTTGTTTTGGTTTCCTCTCATTCACGTTCATTTCGGCACGTAAACCGAATATCACCGGAACGTGTTCCAGGATATCAATTTAAGGATGAGCATACGTGTGTGCTAGTCTAAACTCTGTGCCATTGTATGGTGTGGTGGCTTGTCGTTTGTTTTATGTTTGCTTATTGTATTTAGTGCGACGACGATTTATTTTGTCAATTTTGTGCAATATGTTTAAATGTTTTATTAGTCCGCCGAGTGTGTTGATATCGGTTATTTGGCATTACTGGTGTGCGTACATGGGGATATCACACTCAGTGACCTCAAAGAGTATTTATCATAGGTAATCCCTGGCTATCAGCACTGGACCAGGTGAAATTATTTATTTATTAAAAAAGTAACAACGAGCTTTAGAAAACTAAATTGCGTTCAACGAATTAGGCGATCAAGCTCTGCACATGTGTTGTGCAGTCTAGCCGTAGTTAGGGAGTTGAGAAGCGTGATGCGCTAGTGGTAGGTTGAAGCGACTGGAGGTAGGCTCTCTTGTAAACCTATAGTTCGCCGTCCAACTCTGTTAAGGTGACTCGTTCAACAAAATTGGTACTCTTTGGTACTCCTGGTACTGGTGCTGGTATTCCTTTTCAAATCCGACAAGGATTTAAGATTCAACTTCAACAGCAACCATCCTTAGTCAAGTTTGACCGACAAAAACGACAGAGATAGTAAAAAATAAATAAGTAGCTAGGGCGACAGTTCGGGATGAGCAAAAACCTAGCTTCGTGCGTGCAGAAATACAAGTGGAAACGGCGACTGTAGAGGCAAACGAGCTCACCGTGCAACAGTATGACGGACGATGGAGCTCGGAAACAACAAGAAGATGGATTGCGAGACTGATTAGAAAGTTTCTCAATACACAAAGCGGAAACATGGCGAATTGGACGAAAATATTACTTAGCTTCTAACCGAATATGTAAATTTCAACACATATCTCTAAATGATTGGAAAAGCCTTTTTGATAAAGTTAACCAGGAAACGATCAAAGCTTTGGAGCTAACAACTCACAATAGAAACATGGCTTTAAGATTTTAAAATCATTGAGGGCACTAAAATTGCCAATGAGCTCGCAATACAAGGATTACCATTAGCGTATAAGCAATGGACCTATTATTTGCTTAAGTATGTTGGCTGGTAGTCACTTCAACCTAAGTAAGAGTCCTGCTTAGCTTCATACGGTCAACAAGTTGGCCATAGGTCCTACAAAAATGAGTTGACTATGTTTGGAGGATGAAGGTTAAGTACCGCATTTTGTTTGATTGATCCGTCAAAGCTTCTGGGACACAAAAAACTCACTTCGGCAGCTTTAGTCCACCAATGATCCTCCATGATCTTGATCTCCAGTATAAGAAGAACTTAGTTTGGGACAAAATATAATTTATATTAAAGTGCTATCGACTTGTTTAACGGCGATGACGAATCAGATCCCGCTGTCAGGCAGAACGAGCCATTCAACCTGGACGATGGCTTAGCTATTGAGCTGTTCAAAGCGGCAGGCGATGACTTATGGTCGGAGGAAAATATGCCCGATGAATGGAATCTCAGCACTGTTTACTCCTCAAAAGAGGAGAGCCTCTGAAGTGCGCCAACTACAGATGCATCAGTCTTCTTAACATCGCTTACAAGATCTTATCTACTGTGTTGTTTGAACCTGATCGGTCCACATCAGTGTGGTTTCAGGCCAGGAAAGTCCACCATCGACCAAATATTCACACTGCGGTGGATCTTTTAGAAAACCCAGGAACTTCAAATCGATATGACTTACGACAGCATCTGTAGAGACGAGCTATAAAGACTTTGTCTACCTAGGCTCCGCTATCAATTCAGACAACAGAATCAGCGCTGAGATCAAACAAAGAATAACTCTTGGCAACCGCTCTTTCCTTGTGCTCGAACGAGTAAATGAAGCCTTTATAAGACCTTCATCGTCCTATACCTGCTCTGCAACGCAGAGGCATTGACTCTGTCAAAAGCGGATGAGGTTGCTCTTGGTTGCTTCGAGCGGAAAGTCACCTAGATTTTGGACCCCGTCTGGATAGACGGTGAATGGAGGAGCAGATACAACGACGAACTGTACGAGCTGTTCAGCGACATCGACTTAACCAGAAGAGTGGCTGGGTCATGTAGAGCGGATGGACACCAATGCCCGGGTCCGGCAAATCTTCGAATCGACACCCGAGGGACGGCGCAGTAGAGGACGACCACGACTCAGCTGGCGCACGCAAATGAACGGTGAATGGAGGAGCAGATACAACGACGAACTGTACGAGCTGTTCAGCGACATCGACTTAACCAGGAGAGTGGCTGGGTCATGTTGAGCGGATGGACACCAATGCCCGGGTCCGGCAAATCTTCGAATCGACACCCGAGGGACGGCGCAGTAGAGGACGACCACGACTCAGCTGGCGCACGCAAATGAACGGTGAATGGAGGAGCAGATACAACGACGAACTGTACGAGCTGTTCAGCGACATCGACTTAACCAGAAGAGTGGCTGGGTCATGTAGAGCGGATGGACACCAATGCCCGGGTCCGGCAAATCTTCGAATCGACACCCGAGGGACGGCGCAGTAGAGGACGACCAAGACTCAGCTGGCGCACGCAAATGAAAGAGGACCTCAACCAACTTGGAGTGCGAAACTGGAGGTAGCTGTTTTAATATTGAACTGGCTGGAGACACTTGTTGGTTGAGGCCCAGGTCCACCCCGGACGGTGGCGCCACCTTAAGTAAGTAAAGTAAGTAAGTGAGGCAGGACAAACGCACATTTTTCAAGTAGCACTGAGTAGGTACATAGACAGTCAGAGCTCGAAACAACATTCTGTGTATGACTCTTAGCCATTCTGAGTAAATGGAGAAACTGTGCAATAAAAGACAAACAAATGTTCAGAATAGGTTCCGAACTCAACAAGTGTGAGCAGAAAATTTGACAAGTTTTCCTTGGGGTAGGTAGGCATTGTTGGTGTTCTGTCTAAATGATATGAAGTGCGCTGCAAGACTCACGCAAGCAGCTAAAAAGCTACATGACGTAGGTGAGGCAACCATTCTTCGAATCTCTGTCCAACCTGAATTGCTACAGTACATAAGCTCGTAAGAGAAATTGATTTGAGTAAAAAAGATTAATTCAATCAATTCAATCACTTCTCTACCTGGCGGCGGTTGTGGGATATGGTATACGTAAAAAAATAATTAAATTCCAATTCCCAACAGTTACACATCAATGACTGAGGCAGAGGCAAACCATGGCAGTTGCTATTTCTATTGCTTGAGGAGCAAATATTCACGCAACAAAGCACAATCATTCGACCTCGAGAACCGAGTGAAATCCATTTGTAAAATTAACAAAGGTGTAGGGAGAAAGTACAATATTCTCCCCCCACCGCCACTCACCCATCACGTATCCCGAAAAAATAAAATAAAATCACACACAACACAGCCAAATAGTCAAAAAAAAAAAAAAAAGGATCAAGAAAAAGAAGCAAAACATTCTCTTTTCTAATTTTCTTCTCGACTCGACTAGGAGACTCAAGAACCCTCACCCATCTACCGCCGCCATGTTTAACCTTATGGAAAACTTTATAATTTATTATATTTTCCTGTCTAATCTGTCGATGTGTGTTTCGTGTTCTCCATGCTATACTGCGTGTGTGTGTGTTTATGCGCTCTGTGTTCACCGAACAGTGTACATTGAGCACATGTACCATGTCGATGCCAAAGGCCCATTAATCATAAAATTAACTTTCTATATCCTTCTCTAAAATCCTTCCGAACATCGACCACCACCCCCACCCATCTACCCGCCGAAACATACAATCTGCGCCTTCAGCTGCAAATGAACACAACACAACACAAGAACGGAGAAACAAAAGCAGAAACAACAACAAAAAAAAAAGGAAAAAAGCAATCGGCAACATTTACAAAGTCCACACACCCTAGACACAGATGCTGTGCTACCAGTTATTTCAGCGCTCCACAGTGCGCTCCACTGGTTTCTGCAAAAGATGAGACTTTATCGGTGGCTGACCCTGGTGTGGTAGAGAAGGACCTCCTGGAGTTGAAATTAAAAATTACACGAAAAAATAGAGAACTAACAAAATAAAGGCATTTAGAGCGAACCGATTGCAATTGTAGTACAGCGCCACCACTCCTCCTCCGGACACAAGGACGTGGGTACATATTTTCATAGAAATTATTACCAGAGAATGTTGTAGGTCCTGGGTGGGTCAGACCAATGCACACACATACACACAGAAGCCATGTGTGTGCAATTATATGGAGTCACATTAGCATTACCAGCAAGGATCATTTGTTTCGGTTTTAATGGTCCGAGGTATTTTTCAATTTGGAACAATTGCAAGCGCGTCCCTGGTTTGGATGTAATAATAATTAAAAAAAAAATTCGATAATAACTTTCTTCTAAAGTTGGGCGAGGCAGGCGGCTGGAATTCGCTACTAGGAAGCGACAGATCAAAGGAAAATTGAACTAATTAAACCGCATATGGTGTGGGTTTGAGTGGAGGAACCAATATGTAGCATGATATTGGGAGAGGTATACACATCCCATTTGCCTTTGGTAAGTGAATTTAATTAGAAAAACCCTTCAAGGGGTTGTGCACATTACATGGTTGAGAGAGTTCGAAGACCGTTGAATATTTGGTGGAAATTCCTTAAGAATCCAAGGTGAACTGTGGGTGAGAACGTAGCACGTTTCACTAGAAAGTTCTTCAAATGTCAAATCGTGTCAATAACCTCTTTATACACAGTTGAAGGACAATATTCTGATAGCGTAAAGCTACATAAACGATTCGTACAGACTCTCGGATGACTGTAGTGCTTTCGAAGCTGAAATTGATAGAGTAGCAAGGACAATAGATGATAGGAGACTGAGCCCAACTAAGATCACCATCCTCGTCGACAGTTAAGCAGCTATCAAGGCCCAAGATAATACTAGCACCAAATCGAAAACGGTGTCTACCTGTCGTAAAATCCTAAATAAAAAAAGGCGTCACCCACGAGGTCAACGAGAGCAGACGAACGCATTGTATCCCGCGGCTTATGGCAGAGAATAGACCAACACAGAATAAAATGTCTTCTGGCAATACATACTCGCATCCTAGTGGGTGTACTGATGGCACATTGTGCTATAGGTGTCGTGACCAGCAGACTCGGCATTGACAGAAACCATCAAGCACTTACTCTGTGAGTATCCCAACCTCCAGAACCTCCGACTCCGCCACATTAGAAACAGGCTGTTTGGAGAACTGGGTAACCTAATAGGATTACTGATAACGAGAGAACTCGACTTTATTAAGAGTACAGGGTGATTTTGATAGACCACCCATCTTGGACCCAAGGTTGAAACATGCAGCACAACACAAAGAGGAACAGAATGGATCAGTAGGCCCCCGTGGACGCTCAGTCATTGGACTGGGCACTTCCCCCATAACCTAATTCACCTAAAACTCCAGACAGTGGTCGCCGTAGCTCAGTGGCATGGGTTCAAGCCCCAGCAATATCCACCGAACATTTTTCGCGGCACCACCTTTCGTCGGGGAATGACAAGCCGCCGGGAGTATAATCTGTCATAAAAGAGTTTCTGAATTCGCCGTTGGAAGTCGGCAATAAATTATAGGTAGTAGCACTTAGTTGGACAAAAATATGCAAAGCAGAGTAATAACAGGTTTCATAAGATTGACACTTAAAGCAGAACTAGAAATCATGCTGAGCATAATAATCATTGGATCTTTACTAAACTCAGAGAAACAGTACTGTAAGTTGCTCTACACTACGAGTTTTGATTTCTAGGTTTTACCTTATCTTCCCACTTCAAGCCTACATTCTCGAGCTATTATCTCTCTTAGACATAAAAATCCCTCATCCCACTCCAACTTTCAAACAGTTGACACAATACCCTCCGCATTTTACAAAATACAGACTTTTGCACTTTTTTTTCAATTCGATGCCTTGCTTAAGGGCAAATAAGCTTACGCCCGTCAATCGGCTGATGCATTAAAAACCGCACTCTATCAGTGCCTACCTGCATACAAACTTTAGAAACCAATTACGCACGTCAAATCCTCCCAACAGACAATGCACTCATCCGTTTATACAGGGTGTTCGGTGGAAGATTAATGGTTTTAAACGCGAATAAAACAAAAGCAGTGAGATATATTGTTTATTACATAGTTTAACGTAAAGAGAAAGAATGCAGATGGATGGAACCGCAACTACTTGAGAACCCTACAAAAACAGAAATCTTTTGCTAGAAACATATAGCGTCTTCCAGGCCGAGATCCTGGCAAAAGAAAAAGCTGCAAGATGGATAAGAGATTGTCACCTTCCCGCATCGGATATAACCATCTTCGTTGATAGTCTAGCAGCTTCAAAATCAAGAAAATACAATCCAATACAATACAAGGCAGTCAAGAAATGTCGAGACTCGCTGATTATGTCCTGGACATAAAGACATAGACGGGAATGAAAATGTTTATGAATTGGCAAGATTTGGGGTCGGCTATGAACATAAGCGAAACGGACAATCTGTACACCACCGATAGGGAGATAGCATGGGATAATAGACAACATAATAAAGGGTTTTTCAATAGGGACGCTACAAAAGTAGAGCGACAGGGACAGCAAACGACGCCATATTTTTCTTGCGGTTTTTTGACATTTCTCTTCAGTAAGGTTTGCCATTTCATGATGGAAAGATATACGAGCCAACAACGAGTCGAACTTATTAAAATTTACTACCGAAATTCGGAGTCAGTGGCCTCAACGTTAAGAGCGCTACGTCCAATTTATGGTCGTCATAATTTCTGGCTGGATGGCTTCGTCAATAAACAAAATATGCGGTATTGGTCAGGCAGCAATCCACACGTACTCCATGAGTCATCATTGCATCCCGAAAAAATTCCGGTTTGGTGTGGTTTATGGGCCGGCGGCGTCATTGGGCCGTACTTCTTCCGTGATGATCAAGACCGGCACGTTACTGTGAATGGGGATCGCTACCGTTCAATGATAACCGAATATTTTTGGCCCCAATTGGATGATATGAACTTGGAGGACATGTGATTCCAACAGGACGGCGCCACAAGCCACACAGCGAATGTCACAATCAATTTATTGGAAACCAAGTTTGGAGAACGTGTTATCTCACGAAATGGTCCAGTCGCTTGGCCGCCTCGGTCGTGCGATTTGACGCCGTTAGACTTTTTCCTGTGGGGCTACGTCAAGTCTATGGTCTATGCCAACAAGCCAGCGACGATTGATGAACTTCGTACGAATATCGAACGTGAAATTGCAGCAGTATCGGCCGATTTATGCTTGAAAACCGTCGAAAATTGCGTCAGCGTCTGGACTTCTGGAAGCGTGCCCGTGGTGGCCATGCAAAAGAAATCGAGTTCCATACATAATGGCATCGAACGTACTTTCACAAGAATAAAGAATTTCATTGATATCCAAAACCGTTTTTGTTTTATTTAAAAAAACTTTTGTAGGGCTCTTATTGAAAAACCCTGTAGATAAAGAATCTAACTCCTCCTGGTTAGCCAGAGAGGATTGCGCCACCTCTTTGACGTTATGGCCGAAATTAAATAAAACAAAAACAAGGTGCCTTCTGGCATTGAACAGATTCTCCATCCGATCCGCACACTCACTGGAGTTATCGTAAGACTCTGCGCTCCGCAAGTGGAAAATCGGTTCCAATGATTTATGCAGAAGCTGCAGATATGAGGAAGAAGTAGAATCAATCCAACATTTGCTGTGTTACTACTCGGCTCTACAAGACGTCTACAATAACAAATTTACAGTTAATGGATCTACTCAGATTCATAAAGAGCACTAACTGGTTCACAAAACAGCCAACTTAGGTTGTCCCGGCAATCACATTGCATAATACGAGGTGGACTCTGTACTCCGGCGACTCTTGCTGAAACCACGTGTATGACGAGTAAGATAGATGTACTCGCAAATTAATGTCAGAATCGCCACTTTGTCAGATTCGCCACTTAAAAAAAACGTGACGATAGCTAACGCACGATGCTCACCGACCACGGCGGCATTGTGATTGACAAATCCGCACTCTCTGTGATTTAAATGACACCAACCTCCCCCTGCACCGTTTATAACTTTTTGACATATTCACATTTTAAAACATAAATCAGCCACCGGACACCCTGTACATTGGCTCCACATAGCGTATGTACGTGTGCGGTTATTTAAACCCCATCAACATAATTAAGCGTTTTAGTTGGCCCCAGGCCGTACTACCGATTCGATATTAATTAGTCGATAGCGCTTTGTTCGTCTGCTATCGGAATATCCGACCAGAAAAACGTTCTCCAAGTACATCTCATCCTCTTGTAAACACATATACACATGGAGTGAGTTGAGTGAAATCCTCTTTTGTGTATGAGAGAGAGTATGCTTGCGGTATGCATGCATGCATGTATTTCGATGTGCTCCGGACATTACCTAATAGATTTATCAAAAGCATCAAATATCCTTTCGTGCGTGCGTGTGTACATAGGTACATATGTATGTGTGTGCCAAAGAGCTATTCATTGATATTTACAAAGAGCAAATAATGAGTATCGTCCGTTTCCATTCCTGGGAAACACTATATCTCTGCCAATGTCATAGTGAAGCAACAGCGTGCAGTCAATTGACTTCAAAGGAAATCCTTGTAGGACACAGGATATTTACTAACAAAGACAGGGAGAGAGATCCCTGCTGGCTTAAAAAAAAATTAATGCTATGGTAGTCAGATTGAGAAGAATCGTAGGGTACACTATCCTTTGAATTGATCACAAATTACTGCTTAAAACTGTTTTTTATGAACGCCCTCAGTCATTGTATGCTATTGGCATAGATTGAGGAAGGACATGCAAACTGTCCGAGGTGTTAACAATGATTTCAGCTCAGGCTACCAGTCAAGACTACATCTTACGCACAATCTTTGGAGAAGGCTCCTTAGAATGAGGCTATAGTAAGCCCTTTAAACTTGTCTTGTCAGGGAGCATCTCATTCAAATGGGAATAAAAGCAAACGGAAACTGCAGATTCTGCTGCGATGCCAAGGAGATCCCGTCCCAACTCCTTATGGACTGTGGAGCATTGATCCAAAAAAAGAAGACCACACCTGGTAGCGTATACTTCCTCCGAAACGGATCTCCCTTCGTTGGACCCAATCCATATACTCCGATTTATCAGAGTGATTGGATTGGAGGAGGTTCTTTAGGTCAAGACGTGTCTACCAATATGAATACAGGGGAGCACAAAAGATTTATACAAGTCGTAGTGCATACACACCTAAAACTTTTAACATCTATCTATCTATCTACATAGAAATACTCTATCACTAGCACCTTAACTGAGCGCCAAATTTAACTTAGCGTGAGAACTGGCTGGGCATATGCCTGTTTTCCGCAATTGCCAAAATATTTAGTAGCCAAAATAATGCTCAATCGCCACAGAGAACATCTCGAAAGTTGTCTTGAATGCCTTCCGGGTTCTGAAGGTCACATTAAAATCCTTTGGAGCGTCTAAGAAATGTGGGTTGAGCCTGGATCGCCGTTACGCCTGCTGTTTGTCAACGAAAAAGCTTTCGATAGTATTAAAAAGACTTCATCTGGCATGCAAGCAAGCAAAATATCACATGCTGCACAGAAGTAGATAGGTGTCCGACAAGGCTATTGCAGAGAACGCCCCAAGACCGTATAGATACGTATGCGGCAATGGATCGGCAACTCGCTTCGAAAAGGCGCCGCTTCTATAGCCAGCCAAGCCATGCAATAGAATCCGCCAGTGAAATATGGGAAACAAAAAAGGTTGGGCAAAAGGACTGTGGCACAGAATTGAGGCATATCACCAAGAACCAAGAATAATGACTCATTCGCTTGGTAGTCCATTAAGGGGACACAGAACAAAGAAGTGATAGCCAATGCAAAGACCGAGAAGACTCAGGCAGAAGCAACACTTTTCGGACCTTCGCTACGAAACTGAAACCGACCTCTTTATAATTACCATCCTCGTCGACAGTCAGGCAGCTAACCGGGCATTCGACTATGCAAGTATTCGACTACGTAAGTACCATCACGTCAGCATCTGTTGTTTCCGATTACAGTGATATTGAGGGCAACGAAAAAACAGACGAAATGCCATGGCAATGATCCACTTTGGGATCATTACACATCTGCCGGTGTACTAAAAAGCAACGTAGATCAGAAGATGAGAGAACTAATTTCTAGTAGCTTGTAACAGAGAATCGACCAAAATAAAACAAATTACTTCAAATTATCAAAAAAGAAAATCTTATCCTAATGAGACCATTAAAGATACGCAGGACACAAAAACCATTAGGCACCTACTCTGTGAGGGCCCAAATCTCCAAAACCGTCGTCTTCGACACATGGAAAGCAGAATGTTTGTAGAACAAGGAAATTGAATAGAAGTACCATTAATGAACATATTCCACCTTATAGAGGGTAAGAGCTGGTTCGACGGAAGGTAGGGGCTAGTTCGACTAAAGGTCAGTCACCTACAACACAAGGTTGGAACTACAACACCAACGGGAACATGATGGACCAACAGGCCCCGTGAACGCTCATTACTTTAGACTGAGCACTTCCCGTATAACCTAACCTAACCTAAACGGAGTCGAGCATGGGTCGATATGAACAGCTTTTTACATTAGGTCAATGCTTTGGGAAATAACTGACAGTCAACTAACTTGCAAAACTGAGGATCCATATAAGCCACTAAGTGGATTGAAGGACCTTAACAATTGACAATAAATTATGTCAACGAACTTCTCTCCAATGTCTTGAAACTGAAAGACAGCCTGTCGGAAATAAATTCTTTGCAGACCACTGACTTCATGATGTCCCTCCTGTTAAAGATCGGTGTGTGGACTCTCGTTGCTGTTGAAGCTATTCTTTAATTACAGTTATCCCAGCAATCATCAACTGCCTGCAGTAACTTGGGAAAAACAAGAGTGATGACAGAGGATGAATTCAATTCTGAAATCGTCTTAACTGAGAAGGATATGAACTAGAGCACACAACTACCCAAATGTACGATGAAAATAAATGAAAGTATAAATAAATAGCTGGGGCGACAGCTTTTGGGCTTTGGTGGTCCGAGTACTAACTTGGTGGAACCATTCCTGTTGTGCGTGGTTAATTCATCACACGATTCGATTAGAAGGGATCAACAATTCATTGACGACTCCGAACAGCGAATTGGAAACTTACTGGTGCTCGAACTCTGCGGCGCGCACAGCCGTTTAATTCGGCCAATGGCGCATCAGCTCACGTTTAAAACCTCCCAAATGTGGGGAGTAATAGCGACGACTATTGGCTACTCTAGAGCTGACGATTGTCGCGTTAGGATAGACGACTGTCGACTAACTATTGAACTTTTTTTTTGTGGGAAAGGCTCAAAGTATTATTTGAAGGGTTAAGGATTTCATCTGTCGATAATTGTCTATTCTCTTGGTTCAAGGAAACTTTCACATGTGTCTGGGAGTACATTGTCGATGAAGATACCATGTACACTGTACAACAATGCCTTTGTCTAAGCTAATATCGACAAAATATGATTGAAAACTTCACGCCCATTTACCTCAATTTTGTCGTTAGGACTGAGGAACCTTAAACGAGTTGCAATCTCCAAAGAACCTTCTTAGCTTGGCCCACAAAACTCGAGACAAACTTCATACAAGCTAGAGAGACCTACCTTTCATGCTCTACTGCATGTCTTTTAGAAGTTCTTTCTGTCTATGTACATATGTATGTATGTTCCAAAACATTTGCATCAACATGACTACATATACCCTATAGGATATCAGATACAAATTTGATATTAAATTCGTATTGAAAGGCACACAAAACATCATCGCCATCACCAAGGGCGTCACAAGAGAGAGAAAGTTTTTCATATGAACTGCCATGGAAGCCATCCTTTATCCTTCATCCACCCAATATCAGTTTCATCAGCCAATATTCAATATTTTCACAAAAATGTAAAAAAAAAAAATCTGCTGGTAGAAAATCTGGAATTGGTGAATGCCATTCATATCAGGAGTCCAAGGATTCGGAATCGAAATTCGTGGAATCAAAGCCCTCCCGGCGCGTGGATGTTGCATTTGATAACGTCATCCCCGTGCGGACATGAGTGTATTTGTCGGAGGTACGCAAATAAAACATTATTGCGCGTTTTATTTACATATTTTGTTCTGTGTATCATCAGGTATCTCATGGCGAGTCCTGTGCGTTCTGTTCAAAATATTAATTTCGTTATATTTACCGAGAAGACGATATGACTACAGGCAGTGGCAGACGCGGCTACACCGATTATGATGATGCATGTTTGTATGTTTGTTTGAGTTGAGCTCACTCGCCATTTTGCGGGCCAGGATGCGACAATTATAAGTTTAGGCACAGCCGTGCGGTATGTGGTGGAGACTCGCGTGTCGATGGTGTGTGTTTATTGATGTTAAATGCTTGTGATGAGTACCCGGCGGGAGCTTGCGCTCAATGCGATGTCTCTTTGTGTAGAGCAAATACTAATATTTGACTCGAGAAGTAGTATAATTAATTGCTGAGAGATTTTTTTTTCCACTCGCAAATCGAAAACAAAATATTTGATCTGAATTTACTGGGAATGGTGCTTGAAATCGGATAAAAACAAAATAACCTACCCACACTCAGAACAAGCAGAATTATTTCGACTTAACTACCTTAAGTTCTTGAAAAGAGTGGATGAGCAACTGGAATCTGATCACAGGGCGTTTCAGGTACCTTAATTTATTTATGATTTTATTTTCAGTTGAAATTTTTCATCTACCTTCCGTATGTCAGACCTCAGCTGAGCGATTACCCACAAAACTGAATATTTTCAGCTTAAGTCCAGGCTTGATTGCCCCACAAAACCAGTTGGGCCCTACCCAGAGAGAGAAATTTAAGAATGAATACTTTAATACATATGGCAAAAACTACAGAAAGGACTTGCAAGAAGATTCGAGCAGCTGCACTGCATGTTAAGGGAAGCATCGAACCATATTTCTACTTTTCAAGCATACTTGCACCACCAAGTGATCCATGGAGACTCAAGTAAGGCACACATATACATATGTATATGGAGTGAAGATATCTTTCTATTGTAGACTCGCTCAAAGAATGACACAATATAGTTCAGAGGCAAACGCAGTGCCAGAGCTGAGAAAAGCTGTCCCGCACCAAATCTTATACCTGAAAAGTTTTTGTTACGTCAGCGTAGGTAGAATGCTTTTCAAATATTTTAGTTTCTGGCAGCCCTGTTCAGATCAGATTACGCCTTGGGATGTGGATAATCCTTTGTTGGACAGCTTGATACTAGACTTGATACAACAATGAAAGCTATGAGCTGAAACAGGATGCGCGTGCGTAGTCCAATAAGTTAAGAATCCCGGACTTGTTCAAAGGCTCAAGTCAAAAAAATCTTCGAACACTAGCTCTCATGTTCAAAATGGCCAAGAGGAACGTAGATTTGTTTCATTGCGATAAGAGACAGATGACAATATGGTAAGTGGTGAGGCCGACAAAGCCTCTTCACAGGTTGGAAGCGACACCAAATCTCTGGTCCGATTAATCCTCGAATCTAACTAAGAGAGGCAACGCTATAAAGGAAGACTTCGCAGAGGGTAGAGCCCACAACTTAAAGGAAACCTTGACCAACTTGAAATGAATTATTAACCAAGTAGTGCTTACTTTCCGTCACTAAATTTAGCACGAAAAGGTGGACTCTAAACATAGGTTCAAGGAAGGACTCTAAATGTGGGAGATTTAAAAAGATTTTAACCGACGTATGCAGAACACAAAGATATTGTAGATTCAAACTGAATTCAACTCCTCACTATCACTTGGTTGATATGGACAAATCTGTTGATTGATTCCGAGTTTGTGGATTTTTCCGAATTCCTCCGTCGAAGGGTTCAAAACGCCATTCTGGATACTACCCCCCACATCCAAAAAGTGAGACAACGGTTGTCACTTAAAAAATTTGGTCTAGGTGAAGCTTGAAATTAAAGCTTCACGACAAAAAACTTATGAAGTCATTTCTTGTCTTCGTCGAGGATACACCGTTGAGATAACTGCACTACAACTCGACCACCACTTTCTTGATAGGGTTCATCACTTAGCTAAGTTTGCTTTGAAATATCATTAAATCAAGTCTACTTCGAGCTCAAACCCTGCCCATCAAATCCTCAACTAACTTCACTTCATCTGCCTGACTTGAGGGAACCACCTCCTGCAGCCCACAAACCTAATCAAAAACCTCTCCAATTCATTAAAGTGTCACTTTCACCAGTTGACATCGGTGCCTCCAACGCTGGCCGAACAACAGACCCTTCAAACTCCTATCAAATTGCTCCCTGGCGATCCGAGGTCAACATCCCTTGTCAACAAAGTTTCCGCAGTGAGAAATTTAGCACTTTTTTACGTCACCGTTTTTTTCTCTCTCTGTACATTCAAGTTCACTTTGTGTCACGTTCGCTGGTAAACAGAAAAAAAAAAAAACGACGAGTAGTCAAAGAAAAACTGCAAAACACCAGAAAGGAGTTGATTTCGCCTCCAACCCGCCCGCCATCCTCCCTTGGCTCAGTCATAGAAACTTGTCGACTCACAGTAACGACCTCCACCTCGTTCCGGAGCAATGCATATAAAAGTGTCGATTGAAAATGTTTAATTCATGCTGCAACTCAGCGACAAACATTTTTTTTTGCCGAGTCCTGTCGTTCGTTCTAAACCAACTTCAACCCTGACACCAGCCAACCAGCCCTTTGCAGGAGAACAACAGATGAACACACACGTAGAACACATATATCAGTAGAGCAACCAGCACAGGGGGTGTCGGGGGCGAGCAAGCAAAGTGAACAACGTTTGCTGATGCATTTTAAATGCACCCAGTCCGGTTATAAAGCTGCTGAAATAATAGCTTAGCCATCATCAGGCACAGGCACAGTGTGGCATTCGGGGGTGGTGGTGGCTGTGGTGCTGCGGCAACGGGAGGCGACAAAGACAACAGGTGAAGTGCTTTTCGCTGTAGCACACTAGAGGTGGTAACGGCGTCGGTGCTGGTGATGCAGTGGCATACATAAAATCTCTGCGCTCCCGTATGTGGCTTAAATGGCTTTCAGGAGCACACGATGTAAACTGTATGCACTGCCACTCACATAAGCAAATTGTAAATGCATTTACAATTATATCACTCGAGGGAGTCGTCACAGGGGTGAGTCCGGATGGCATGGTGGCCCATTGTCATTACACAGTGGCAGCCACCCTGTAAATGGGTTTTCCAATTTTGATTTGGTTGCCAAAAAATGCCCGGCAAAGCGAAAGCAACAACAAATAAGGACAAAACGTTGGGCTAGGTGTTGCATGTAAAGTTTTGAGACACGTATCCCCCGCCGTTCCATAATGCTTTATGGACAAACAATGGATCATTCACAGCAAGGCTAGGAGGAGCAACAGCAACAGCAACAGCAATAGCAATGGCAATGGCAACAGCAACGACATATGCATTTTGGCACCGACTACGACATGTCACACGGTTATGACGAGAAACACTGTCATAATGGTTTTCTAGCTACGAGTAGTTGTAGGTGCCAGCTTTACACAACCAAAGTGTTTTGTGGAATTTCATGTTTCGATGGTGACAGCGAAGGGAGCTGTATGATGTGTTCGCACCTCAAGAGCGCACAGTGTACAGCATCCCTGCCATTTGCTGTGACATTCTTTTGTGCGGTCTTTTGATTGGAATTTAATGTGACCCTCGGTCGAAACGCACAACAGTCATGGATGGAGATGGTGCTTGTGAAAGGATCCGTGCTTTACAAAGTCACAGCGTGATCAATTTTAAGAAATGTACGCAATATACATACATATGTAAATACGTATGGACCCCAAAGGAGCGGAGATATTGATTCCTTCTCTTATTTCAATAAAATTTCATTCAGAAATACAAATGTGCAACTCACCGGTGTATAAATTCTTGATTGTTGAATTCATTTCAAATCCGGAACCACTTACAAAAAAAAACAACACCGCCGCGACCCATTATCTTTGCGAAAACAACAACAAAACTCAAATCAAATTACCGAGTATACTGCTGGGTCTTTTTACTTCACAAATACTTTTAACAACGGAACTTCCCAAACCGAACAAATTTTTGTGACAAATAACGGAAACAAAACATTTTTTCTTCTAACGAAATCAAACGAAATTCGAGGACGGCTGCAGTATTTCTAAAACTCGACTACTCTCCACGAAGATCACAGCGAAACTGAAATTAGCCAAGTTGCGCAAGGAGCTTAAAGTCATCCGTATTAGTGATAGTGAGTGAAATTTAGAAAGAGAGTAAACCCACAGTCAACTTGAAATAGAAGGCGAAAGAAAGAAGCACTGATTAAAAGTAATTTACTTAGTGAGTGAAGCTTCCAAAAAATCACCGCAAATTTTTGCTCTTAAGGTGACCATTTTTTTTTTGCTCTTTAAGTGATAAAGAGCTAATTCTCCACTTTGGAGATATGGAGATTGAGACATATTCATAGTTTTTGCACAAAATGGCAGCGAAAGAGTAGATGTGAGGAGTTGGATGTGGTCTACTGTTTTTTTCGTGGGAAGATGTTGAGCGGGGAATTCTTTGTGGGGTGGATTGCAGATCCAAAAAATGATTCTCCACTCTTTTATACCAAGCCAAAGCCTGTTCAACAAAAGCAGGTACTACTTGGGTCCCTTTTCTTGGTAAACCTTTGATATCTGGAGTGTACTCTGCTGTATTGAAAGTGTAAGCTCTTGTTGGCACGACAACATACCTTAACCCTCCTAAAATGCCTTCGCCAGGAATAGACAGCCTTTCCGAAACTGAAAGGAACTTCTCTTTCACCACACTTTGATCACTGTACATTCACACATATAGAAGGTGTCAACTAGCATAATGTACATATGTACTTGTCCGTCATTCACCGTCTAGTTCTTCGAGATCCTGAAAAAAGTGTCTTCCTCGGATTGAAGACCTTATTTGACAGAGGGATCTGGCTCTCTTGGTGTCATACATTATTTGTCTGCAGCAATTTCCCCTTTTTCTCTTGTTCCAGAATTGACACAGATTTCTTGTTATAACACAGGAGCTGAGCACACGCCATCCGTTGTTTGCTTGCAATAGAATTTTATTTCTCAGTCACCGAATACTTCAGGTAAAACGCTCTCGCGTGGCAGATACCTTGATGTGGTGTAAATGGTAAGAGTTCATGCTGGTGCAGGAGTACCAGCTACTGGACGAACTGAATGACGAGTTACGAACTAGGACACGCCCACCTGCATTCTAACAGAGCCTTTCTGAAACTTGACCAAGTCAGAGAGTCAATTTGACGTGGCTGACTAATAATTCCATAGCTACTTAAAGGAATCACACATCATCATCATTTTCAATGACCCGCTATCCACTAAGAGGGTCGCGGGTTAATGGAGCTTAAGTGGACTCTCCACAGTTCCCGATCTTCCGCCACCGACTCTAATCATCAGGGGTTATCCCCATATGGGTAAAGGTGAGATTTCGGACTTGGTCCAGACATCTCATCCTGGGCCTACCCAGGGGACGCCTACCTGATGGCACTGATTCCATGGAATCACACATGAAAAACAAAAAGCAAACCATCTAGAGCGAGACTTCTAGGACGTCGATTAAGATCTAGCGTAAGTCGGAGGAGATTACCTCATTCGCAGCTAAACAGCCCGAAACCAACAACAGGTGCAGCAGATAGCCGTAGGCTCAAACTTTCAAGCGTTCAAACCAGTCCCAAGTATGCTGACACAATAAAGTCCTTTGTGTTAAGGTATATATGTACTTCTTGGAAAGGCGTCACAGGACCCATCAAATCGTTGAATCCCCTAACCTACCGGTCGGCTTCAGGAAAACCTGATGGTTTGGTTGACCCACTCGGAGGAGGCCTCAGTGGAGCTGGTGCTTTGTTGTTCCTACGCTTCATGGTTCAAGGCCACAGAGAGAGGGATGGACACCAATTCACCACCTCATTATACCATTGATAGCGAAGTGATATTAAATGCCCTAATATAAAAACAGCATCGCCAACCCGGCAGGTACAAGCACCGTCGCTGTCGCAAAGTTGAAACCGGTGACACAAGCTATGCAGGAGTTGACGTTGTCTGTTCTCCCTAAAATGTGATGAGCTGATGACCTGATGGTGGTCAAAGTCGCTACCATCGAGGAGGTAATCTTAGGCTGGGGGAGTAAACTCATACTAATGGGTCCCTTACACCTGGAAACGGCCAAATGGCTGTTGGAGATGCGCGCATAAATGGCTATGCAGTTTTTCAATAGAACAACTTCGTTGCAGGACAAGACAATTTGTAAATAGGTTTCCTCACTCTCAATGGTTAGTCGACAGAGTGGATTTATAGAGAGCTTCATTCGGTGTTTATTTTCCGAAGGCAATGGCCACCGATTAGGCCAATTTTGAATTAACAGATTGTTCCTAATGAGGCTTGCGAAAAGGCTAGATTTATTTTGTGGTGTGGAAATAGCAGCTCGGGCATGCTTGTCCCGCTGTACTTTGCCAGGCTTCACTGAACTTGGCATAGACTCAAGGCCAATGGGAGATAATAAAACGCCGTCTTTTGCCAGTGAATCAGCTCTTTTGTTGCCTGTGTATCCACTGTGATTTAAAACCAATGGAAAGTTCCTTGTCGGTAAACCAAGTCAAGTTTCCAGAACTACCTTGGATATGATAGCAAGCTGCCCTGTGGCTTTAATTTAAAGCGGCCTGGATTTTTGCTCAGATCTAGGGAGAAGCCTTAGAGTTTGTGTAAAATAATGCTTCGAATTTTGTTATCTTTAGTTGAAAGGATTTGATCTACGACTCTATTTGAATACAATTTTTATTGAGATGGGAGCATCCTACGTCGTAGAAATATTTAAGAATTTTGTGAGGAACTATTAAGGGTTCAGCATTGTATCTCAGCGCAAAAGACAAGGAGCATTAAAAAAAGTTTGATTTAAGGATATTTTTTATGTTCGACTGTAACGTTGCCAAACCAACATCAGGGAAGGGGTTCTGCTGAGCCGGTGGATTAAAAGAGTTACTTCGATGGAGTGACAAATTGAGTGTAGGACAGCATCGTAAGTTACTATCCACAGAGCACTTGACAAATATGTTCAAAATTCTCTAGAGCCATCGACAAAAAACAAGAGTGGGCAATTCAAATAATTTGTCAAATCATTAGAAATTCCCAATGACTCTCAGCTGAAATGTCATTTTCTAAATAAACTTTCTCATTACAAAAGCTTACTTCAATCAATTCCGAGATAAGCCTTAGGCATAACTCCATCTAAGTGGCACTTTTGCGTCTTAAAAAGGACCTGCCCTTAGTTTCGCATCACTCATTAGTATTCTCGATGGAAATTCGTACCCCTTCAGGCAATCTATCAACCGCCCACCGAGACCATACACATCTCAAGCAAAAATTGCCCTCTCACACTCATGATTCATTTATCGGAGATCTCATCCTAAAATATTGCCAAATATTGGAGAAAGATTAATTCCAATTTCCAATTATGAATTATACCGTCAAATAAATCATATCGAGGTCCCCGAACACATACACACACAGAGCCATCTTTACCTACTTCCTATTTGCATAACCCTTCATCAATAATAATTCCGTTTCGCGGGACAAAAACGAGAAAAAAAAAACAGCAGAGAAACAGAAATAAACTTAATTAAAATATTGATCCACTTTAGTCCTGCAGAATTCAGAGCCGGGAGACGGACCACCTTAATCACTTCGATACGTTGGTGTATGCACAAATGAGAGTCATTAATCATAACTCTGAGTCCTTCCGAATGAGCCGCAAAATCCTTCTTCAAACACAGCAGCTCACCACTCGGCGGCACTCCTCCATGCTCTACCATGTATAGCAGAACGGGAGTCATTTTTTTTTTTTTTTTGTAAAGGTGTGCGAAGCAAAACAAAGCTTCCCACCGGTGCTTACCACCGACGATAATAATTGATCGACAAACAACACCGGTATATGTCTCGTGCATATTTCATTTCCCACTTTCGTCCTGTGAGAACATTTGAGTCGCGTCACACTGTGTGGAGGGCGGTACGTACATATGTACATACATTCATATGTCCTTGAATGGAGTACCTGAAGGTGCTGGTGGGTACATGAATCATGAGGCGATTACAATTAGTTACTCTCGTTGGAGCTTGAAAGAAATTAAGAAAATTTAAGAAAAAGATTCTAATCAGGACACAGACGCAGACAGAGACAGAAACAGAGGGAGAGTATCTCTGGATGCAGCTGCTAAAGGACATCGTTTGCGAACAATGTTCTAGTCGGGACGAAACATTAATATTACTGACATATTTCCCATTGGGTAATCTCGATTTTTCATCAACTCTCATTTGACAAGAGAGTAATGCGAGTTTGCAGGACAAAGTTGCAACACCAGCCAGGCCAGGAGCCTCACACACAGAGCAATTGCAATTTTCTTAATTTAAAATGTCCTCGATGGTTGGCGAAGCCAGCATACCCATCATCCATCTATCGTCGTCGTTGCCGTTGTCGGAGTCGTGTGTAGTTTTACTTAAAATTAACTTTATCCTTTGCGCTTCGAGGAGTGTGTAGTCAAAGAACTTTAGAACACTAGAGGACATCTGATCATTTGTTTCGCAGGACATTCAAGGAATTTTTTTTTTTTTTTTCGTTTTCTTTTTCTCTGCGTTTTCAGTTTAAAAGCGATGTGATGGGTGGATGTGGTGAGTGCTCATTTCGAAATTGTCGAAGGTATATGCGTCTAGAGATAGAGGAAAGCATGTGTTAAGAAGAAGACTGGGAAAGAAGACAGTACGTGTTGAAAGAAGGACAACAGTTTAAACGGAGTTTTCTTGGAACGCCACGCCACATGCTCTAAAATGTGTCTCTGGATGGACACAGAAATGTCAAGGCATCTAGCTGACGCATATGAATTCACCGCAAAAGGACTATGGAGAGATGCATTGTAGTACTTACATCTATCAGCCAGATTTGATGATCACTAGCAACAGAGGACTCTATAAAGTTCTGAAGAAACTAGCGCCAAGTATTAGTGAATGACTTCTCAAAGAAAAGTGGGAGTCGCTAGCCTCATGGTTTATTGTTAACTATTTTCTCTGACCTTTTTCGATCCTACCTACCACCTAGGTACTCCTGTTCCCGATTTCGGGGTCATCTGTGCTATGGGAACAAGTGACCATATGGTTAAAGATCATGTGAAAGCTGAAGGACAATTTGTCCGTGGAAAAATAGAACAATCGATTTGGCTGGCCTTCAGCGCCGATTCGTCTACGGAAGTTAAACTGACGGTATTAGCGTGAAACTCCATTTTTTTTTATAATCCACTCGCGGATCAAGGAGATATGAATACCCTTTTAATGTTATACATACACCGAAAGCGAGGTGTAGTGGTTTGAAACTCAAGTAGTGTTAGTTGTCATTGGCGTCCAAGGGTGGTTTTCAGGCTGGCGGGGGACATTTGTGGTGTTTATCATTGCTATAATTCACAGGAATTTTTTCGAATCTCCTGGTGTCATAATCAATGTCAGCTCAATCAACTTGTCAAGCCATGACACTCTACTGGCAGTGTTATGTCTTCGCAGTAGAATCGCCATTAGCTTTCGCAGTTGATCGGTTTTATTTATTTAAGAAATAAATGTTTTTCCGACATCAACCCGGACCTTCAGCGTGATAAGCGATGATGCTAAGCACTGCACTATGGCCACCAAATACTCTGCGATTTTGACATTGATTATTTGGCTTGTAAGGAGGTGGAATCTAAATAGTGATCGAGTAAGTGAGGGCCAAATTTCTATTCTATAGGTCTTAGCGATGTTGTACAGGAGACACTACTATTCCAAAGATGGAGTCGTATTGATTGAGGCAAAAAACCTGGCTATAGCAATAGTCCACGGAAAGTCCTTGCGTCATCCGAACCAAGAATTCAAAATAACACCAAGTCTTCGGATTAGACAAGGGAAGGCTAATAAAATTCGAGTCGAAACTCCACATAAAGACCTCAAATAAAAAGACAGTGCACCAAAAAATAAGGACTCTGTAGACCGATGACAGCTTCCTCAAAGTTTATTGCTCATGGACTGATTTTTGTCTGCCAAAAAGTAAAAACCTTCTGCAAAAATGAATAATCAAATCTTTCTAAATAACAACGATTCCTCTCCTGTTGGATACACTGTATAATGAAGCAATCAAACAATGTATGTCCCCACATCCTATTCAAGTTACCAACCTGAAAGAGAGACCATTTCTGTGTATAAAATGACTTAGTTTTCGTCTCCGCATTTAATTTGCGCCACATCCTCTTCATTGCCCCCATTCTTGTTCGTCTTCTTCTGTTGCTCACTTATCCCCAAGCATTGTTAAGGATTGTTACTTTTGTCGGTCATCTTGATCCTTTTTTTTTTCCTTTTGGAAGTGCTGACTTCTTTCTCTAAGTTGGTGACTTCTTCCATTTGAAAAAAAAAAAAAATAAGAATTTATCCTTTCAATGTCTTATGGGTACAAAGCGATTCAAGAGTTAGCAATTGAAAGAGGAATACAACGAAGGAACGGCGAATACAAAAGACATGGCAAAAAAATAAACAGAACAGAAACCTTTTGCTCGAAGTAAAAGAAGATAAAAATTGAAAATCTACACACAGAGAGAGAGATAGAAAGAGATAGAGGGAGAGAGCAAGAGTATTCGTATTCTTTTGTGAATGCGTGAAATGAAGTGAAATGTTAAATATGCACAGAGAGACACAATCAAAATCACAACCTGTGTCGCAATCAAAGGGAAAATTATTCGCAAAATTGTCATTTTCAAAAAAAGGATTTTATTTGACAGTTTTTTTTCTTTTCGCTGAAGTTGACTTTGAAATTAACGAAAACTTGTTGCGCAAGCGCGAGTACGAAGAGATTGATAAGTGACTTCGTATTGGAGTCAAAGATTGTGATGTTTTTTGATTAAGGGATCAATTGGGACTTTGTCCTTGAGCTACCGCATACGAGAGGATCACCACAGAACGTAGTTTTTGAAAAAAAAGGAACATTTCTGCGAAGCATAGGAGGAATAATCAAACTTTCATTACACATCTCGTCACAAGCTAGACCAACACCAATATCTTGGACAGAACGTCATTATAGATACAGATACAATATTACTTTGAGGTGGTTAAGGACTTTGTCCACCTAGGCTCTGCTATCAATTTAGACAACGACACCAGCGCTGGGATTAAACGAACGATAACTCTTGCCAATCGTTGTTTCTTTGTATTAAGACGGCAATTGCGTAAAGTGACCCTTTGTATGCCCTTAATCGTCGCAGTCCTGTTCTACGGCGCAGAGGCATGAACTCTGTCAAAAGTGGATGAGGTTGCTCTTGGCTGTTTCGAGAGGAAAATTCTTTAGTTGATTTTCGGTCCCGTCTGCATAGACGGTAAGTGGAGAAGGAGATCCAACGACGAACTATTGGGATTGCACTAAGTCCGGATAGGCTTGAGATGATTGGCCGAAAAAATATATTTCACGATGAGACATGAAGTGACCCTAAAGCCATTCTTAGAACAAGTGACTCTTCGTGTGTACTACCGCTGGTGCAGTACAAGAAGAAAACCTAAGACCAAAGTATTTCACCTAAACTTTGAACGGAGATGTTCGAAATTTTGACCACAATCACCGCCATGGATCCAAGGAAAACATAATAAACTCCTTGCAACACATAAATTCCTGAATCGCAAAACTACGAACTGATCTCACCAACACCGCTCGAGAAACTGCGATGGTAGCAATACGATGAGAAGACATCACTTTCTTCATAGATAGTAAGGGACTATAATAAAATAAATAGCGCGACATCTCGGAATGAGCCAAGCCCTAACTTCATGCAACTATTCATGTTGTGCGTGTTACATTTTTCGCACACATGGAAGGGACCTACAATTTATTGTCGACTCCGAACGGCGAATTGAGAAGTTCTTTCATGATAGATTATATTCCCGGAGGCTTGTCATTCCCCGACGAGAGTTGGTGTCGCAGTTTTCCTAGTTTTCCTGGCCTGGCTTGAACCCACGCCGCTTGGTCAGCAGTACAACGCACTAACCACTTAAGCACGGCGACCACACCACGCTCCACATAGAAGGGATATTTGCTCCACAATTGGTACCAGGAAATGTGGAGTAGTACTTCACCATCTCTCGTCAGATCCACCTTATTAACTAAGAATAAATCTAGAAACGAAAAAACGATAATCGTGGTGATCAGGAGGCAGATCATCGCTAACTTTAAAGTTAGAGTAGGCTTGAAAGCATCATCATCAGGGGCGAGGAAAGGTTATCGGTTATGTCAGATAGGCACTCTACCCCCTCCCACTGAGACCTGAGTTGATGCGGTCAACAAAAAAAAAGCTGAGCAGCTGCGATACAGAGACGAGGAAGTACATAAAAGGGGGAAAAGTAAAATTGGAAAAGGAAAGGAAACGTTAACAGCAGAAAACAAGAAACTCTCCAGAAAGAAAAAAAAAAAAGAGAAAAAAAAAAGGCGAAAGAAACTTTGCCTAGTGGATGAAGCTGAGGCATAGTGAACTACCATTTCACTCAATTGACCAGGCTTGGGTGTTTCAATCGGGAAAAAAATGTATTCCTAAGAGATGGAGGTGACACATGCTGCCTGCGTATAGAGGACGATGAGACGTCTGCATATACATTTCGTACATTATGCGTCGTCGTGGATTTTGAAAAAACATGAAGCAAGCGTGGGCAGTAAGACCTGCTGTGCTTTCATTTATGCAGGTATGATATGCCCTGTCAGCAACTGCATTAGTAGATATCCTACTTCACTGTTTTGAATTTGTAGGATATTCATTTGAGTCTACCTGACATTTCGGAAGCATTCCGTCGTTCTTGCCACTCTCCTATCTATGCATCCTGAGTCGCATTTGCTGAGTTTCGCCGATTAAAACGATTAGTCTCCTTCTGAGTGCTTCATTTCATATTGCCGTCATTGCTTCTCTACCAGAATATCTGCTGGTAACATTTTTGCAATCCTTCAAGCTGCATAGATGGATGTATCCATGGCATCCCGTTAGCACCGGCTAGTAGAAAAAAAAATCTAGACGAAGAAACAAGTGAAATCGCGATCAGGCAAAAAACTGAAAATTAGTACAAAAGGTCGTTTTGACTAAGATGATGCGGACAAGAGAGACGAAGAGGTACCCAATGAGGTGATCTGCTTCGACATCTTTTTATTTGTACGGTATGGTATGTGAGCTCGTTATGTTCCTCTTTTTGGATACATGTTGGGAGGGATCTAAGAAAAATGTGAGAAATATTCTGGTGTTGAAACTCGTATGCGTTGTAAACTGACAATTATATTCCTGTTTGTTACCCGAAACCCAGAAAAGACAGTCATTGTTCTTGCTGGCAAGCAGGCTGTGATTTTTTTAACATTTTCTGACTGCATTCGATCAGAATGTGGTGGCTCGAAGTGCTGCTATACTGATCTAACAGATTTCTAATGAACTTCTGCTTGGAAGATTGTGACGAAGGATTCTAAGTAAACATTTCCCTCTAAATGTGTAGTATATTGTTGGTACGCACAAGTGGAAAGAAATCTCAATCAACTTTTTAAATGAAACTCGGGAGAGCTGACTAAGAATAGAGATTTGTTTGTTGTAGTCAGATATGGTCACTCAAGTAAATTGGTAGAAATGACGGGAGAAATTCATCATAATTTTGAAATTAATCAAATAAAGCAACTTGCATGCCCGTCAAAGACCTTTTGCATGTCCCATGTTATTAGTTATTCGCTTTGGAATGCTCCTTCAAGCTAAATGCACGCACAACTACAAGACATTTCAACTAATTTTAAAAACAGCACGCAAATGCTTTTTAATATCAAGAAATGCACGCTTAGTGCGTGTTATAAGGATAAAAAATCACACGATCTAAAACACACACATCGGGATTCACACCTACAACAACAGCCCCTTCCATGAGATGCATTTTATTTCACAATTCATTATCGATATGTGTTCGCAAATCCTTGTTTGTCACTTAATATCCGCCCCCCACCTCAAGTGACACAAAGTAAGCTTAATAGCCTTGTGATCGCAATTCTCTTAATTGCATCCACAAACAATGCGTGCAATCAATTAAACACATACCAAAGCGACAACATCCACATCGATTTACTTCGTTCGTTGTTGCCTTTTTGCATTTATCCTTCGGACTAAAAATATATATAAAAAAAAAAAAACAGAAACAACAAGCAAATATATTGTTTGCATGATTTAATTGTCCATCGTTTGCTGGCATTTATCCAAGGGTATTATGAATGTATTTCTACTCCTTTTTTATGTATGGTAATTGCCAGCGTGGATAATGTTAAATTATTTTATAATTTATTAAAATTTTATCGCTGGCTAGACTCCCTACACTATGCGCCTGGGAATCTGTGCACAAGGCACAGTCGAATCTTGAAAAATGCATAAATTAAGGCCTTTTTTGCACAGCGGTGTGTGTGTGAGGTACAAAGAGCTCGGCTTAAGTGATAAGTGGCAAAAATTTCAAAGAATTAACAGAAAATATATGAAAAGGCAGGATACACACAGGCACAGATGGGTTGTGCCCCCTTGGGCCGAGAGATAAATAACTGTGCGTACAAGTGGTTTGAGTTCGAACGGTGGTGAGCACACTGTTTTTCCGGGTGGATGACAGGCGATTTTCGAGTTGTAAGCTTTCCAATTAAATGAATTAAATAAGTGAAAATTATTTCATGCACGCAATTCAAATAAATCATGAAGCAAACAACAGAGTGAGCCTGCCGCCATCGATGACTACTAGCGAGATTTGTATATGTGTGTATTGAGTGGACTCAGGGTACTCCTCCGTGCTTAACATGGCAAATGAGATGTTGTTTGAGTGGTATCTACATAGAGATACAGATTTTTTTATTTTTTATTTGAAGTACGTTAATGGGAGTGATTTATGCAATTCGATGGGGCCCAAGGCTTTAAAGGGTTCAAAATTATGATGGGATGACGATATAAGGAGGCACTTGGTATCTCAGTTGAAAAAGGAATTTTACAAGCGAAGTCAGGTTTTAATTATGTAAATGATTTTCAATTTCGATTTTACGATCGTCAACAATAAGATGGCTGTCGATTACGACCAACTGCTGACTGCGGAACTTAGACGAGGGAAGTCCTTCTTTTCACATTCACTGGTCAAAACCGCTACTTTCTGAAAGCGGGTTTGTAAGCATAAAGACCTCTATAGACACGTAGCTTCAGCATGATATCAACTTTGTCCTTAAGTTGCAAAGATGTTAAGTGGTGTGAATAAAAAGTGAGGGAATACTCTGGGCAAACTGTCTCAATGGAAGTGTTTCCTGAAACTTGAGGAAACTCATTTTTATTCAATTCGAATTCAGTGTTTTATCCATCAAGTGGAAGGACACCCGCAACGATAGCACGAGCATACCATTGGACTGATTTTAATCCAGAATAAGCCAGAATTGTCTGCAAAATCGGCACGCTGTACCTTCATCCCATCTACTGTTAATTTCCCTTGTTGGAGCCTGTTCGGGTGGGCAAAAAATGCATCCTCACTTCCTCGCAGTGCGGTCTGGCTTTTCTCAGGAAGATTCAAACTGAACATAGAACTCGATGAGATGGCCTTCATATCCTCCTGGTTACCTATTCAGGTAAATATTTGTATCAACTGACGGTGGTGCCAGTAAAGATAGGCTCTCAACTTGAAATTGTTAGGCATTTTGGAGACCAAAATTCCGAGATACTAAGCAATGTCAGCTCGGGTTAAGCTGTTCTGGGCAAGACTCCCGGATCACAGCAGCGTTTTAGAAGCGGAGGTCCTAGCAGTAACAAAAGCCGTCCAACTAGTTTCATTGTTTATAATATCTTGGGGGATATTACGATTTACATTGACAGTCAGGCTGCCATTAAAGCAATAGCTGCTACGCAGATAACATTGAAGCTTGTGACGTGCTGTCACGCAGCACAATGTTAAGCTCTGCTGGGTCCCTGGTCATAGCAAAGAACAATGTGATGAAAAAGCTGGCGAACTGGCAAGAATGGCTTCAACCCTAGCTTGAGAGCAAGCGGACTGTACGGCTAGACCTTCACTCTGCAACCTAAGGGCGAAAATTTCACGAAAAACCCTAATAGAAGGAAATAACAGGTGGAAATCTCTAACCACCTGTGAAGGTTGTGGCCAGAATATGACAAGGCAAAAATCTGCCAAATTTTACAAAACGACAGGAGATCACTGTCAATGCTGGTGATAGTACTTAGTGGCCACAACATGCTTAGATATCACACAAAGAAATTACACCTGAATGATGACGATATATACAGGGTATGCGGTGATGAGGAAGTCCATGAAAACACAGCTCATTTTCTCTGTCACTGCCTTTACCTCTGCCAGATAAGAAATAAGGCCCTAGGCAAATTCTTCTTTGATCATATCGACGAACTAGCTGATGGTTCGCCATCAGAACTTCTCAAATTTGCTAGAGCGACTGGGTGGTTGGCTCCAAGGAATTAAAAACCGCAATAGGGAATATCATGAGTATCACAATGGGTCTACATGGACCTAAGTGTGATGAGGCAGCCCTCATCAGCCCACAAAGCTAGCCTTATCTAGCCACCGCAGTTTAGGAGATCAGCTAATCTCACTGACCTTTAACTTGGTTCATGTACCGCGTAGCAATGTTAATCAAAAAGACGTTAATAAAAATTCATAAGACCTTACTAGTGATAAGCTTCATTCCCGACTCTTGGTATGCATCTACTGCAAATGGATCCCCAGTCTTGCTCGGAACTATTTTTCCATTTCTCTCACTACCTACACTCACTTCTTCCATTTTCCCACTCTTTCTTTAAACAGCCCTTTATTTCGTTTATTTGTTTATGCTACTTGCACCCTTGCACACACATTTTCCAAAGCCCAAAGTTCGGGCAAAATATTTGGTAATTATGTTGGAAAACAAGTTTATCATTGCCACAGATGTAAATTATCGAGAAAATACACTACAATGCCCGAAAATAAACTCCCAAGCATCCAACAACCATACAACGTAAAATGGCCGGAGGGCCATTCTAACCATAACAAACCGTTAATGGTGCGCCATACCATCAACAGTAACAACAACAGTAGCAGAGGCAGCAACAGTAGAAACAGTAGCGGTAACTTCCAAAACTTGCAAAAGATATTTCTATCTCATCCTTTTTTTTGTTGGCGTATCCTTTTTTTTGTGCATTACTATGCGATGGTGGATACGGTTGTACCTCCTTCTAGTAGTAAGTTTGTTGTTTTATGAATCCATACAACCGTAGAGAATGTAATCAAATATCTACGCGATGCAACGTCTCTGGGGGCGTAGTTGAAGCGGGAGAAGAAGCCAAGGATATACCCTAGATACAGGTACATGCCACTAGCCAAGTCCCTGGTTATGCGGGATGACTACACTACATTGAATAAATTTCCATAAAATAAAATTTATGTTAGGGTTGTCTTCTTTTAAATATGTCCACACACACACACACATGCACATGCACATCCACTCAAAGGATACAAGGGAAATCACCTAGCTCCCCTTTAGATGAGCGATGCAAGAAAAGAACATCAAATCTGCCATCGAGATAAAGTATATCCTCTCATATTTGTACAAGGATACGTTGCTTGTAGCTGTTCGCTTCTAAGTTATTTTGCGATGATCCTTGCTGGGATGGTTGTGTCTTGCTTGCTTTTCTTGTTGTTGTTGCCTCAATCTCACCAGACTTCACCTTTCAACTTAAGCTGCCATGAAAATATCATAGATAACAGTGAAAACTTAAGGTGTAGCACGTGAGCTTGTTAAAAGTGGCGGATAAAATGTCCAAAAAGGACGACATATCCCTTCCCCCAACGACCACGACCACTACGACGACGTTGTCATTCTATTTTTCGGACAAACATCGTGTGCCATTCTGCAAATAGATACCAGGTAAAACCTTAACGTGCCTCGCTGCATCTAACGATGCTGCTCTCTGGCTGGGGCGCTTCTATTGGCGGAGTTGCTCTGGCTTGGCTTCTGTTTACCTTCCCAGCTAGTGAAGTTTGTTTGTTTTTAAGTGCCTCGTTCATTTATTCACATTTTCTCTCGTTTCGGTCATTCATTATTTGTCTTGTCTCTTCGGCGCGCATCCAGCGCCAGCGACTTGATGCTGTGCATTCAATTTGGCACATGTCCTTGTCCCGTAAGGAGTTCCTCGTCGTGCAAAAAAAAAAAAACTTTTTCATTTCTTTCTCATAGTCCTGCGGGACACAAACAAAACACCACACACACCTTCAGAGCGCGCACAAAAAAATAAAGGACACTTCTTTCCTGTTCATGTGATGCTGTGTGCCATTTTGTACAAAAGACAGCTCCGTTGGCTCTCGCTCTCTCACTGCGGTGATGGTCTTCAATGGCCGCTGCCGCCCTGGTATGGTGGGCGGTCTATGTGCAATATTTTTCTTTAAATTACAACATTTATGAAGACAAATTGGCTTATTGTCCTTTAATGGTTTGGGAGAGAACCCTGCAAGGACATAACACAGATGCTCAACATACATTGTTGTTGTGGTTATGTTCTGACTAGAGATAGGAAGCAGCGGTGGGTAGCGGGAGAGTTTTCTTTACCTACCCGCAGCTTTTTAGTTGTCTCCAGGTTGCCACAGTATTTTATGTCTTCTTGAGCTTCCGCTTCTAACTGTCGCAAGGATAATAGCGAAGAATGGAAAGTGTTGTCGTTTATTTTTTTTTTTTTTTGCGTCTTTGGTGTATGGCATGCATAAAGGTGGAAGAGTTGGTTTAGGAAAATGTTTGCGCTCGGCAAGGCAAGGTTTGTCGATGGAGAAATTTATGGCGGGTAATTAAGATTGTTTAGACGGCGAGGCGGGTAATTATTTTTTCCTACGTGGAGGGGTTAACTTAATTGATATCTTTTGTTGCTAGGGGACGGGCGACTGCAAAAATGTTGTTGAAAATTAGACAACTTAGTTTGCAAGAGCCAAGCTGCTTCTGGGGGTTCGTTGGAAACAATGTAAATCTATGTTCGAGGTGAATCTACAAAGGATGGTTTCCAGAAAGAGCTTAGAATATGGAAAGTGCCGTGCCTTATGAATTCTAGCAAACTTTTTAGAAAATTGACGACAAAGGGTGTGCAAGTCTAATCTATAAGTGCATTGGCGTCAGTTGACTAGTCGTTGTACTTTAGAAAATAGTGCGATTTCCGCTTTCGGTCAACGCTTCAGGCACTATTTTTCACAAATGGTTACAAATACTTGGTTTAACGGACGACCTTGAAATTATCGGCAGAGCAAAGCGAGCAGTAACTGATGCCTTCGCGAGCATTAAATCCAAAAATGGGTCTTGTTGTAAACGAGTATAGAACGAAAAATCATGCTGTCTATGAACACCGCGACAAAATACCGACGTCTCGACAAGAACGTTACTATGGGCAACTACAAGTATGAGTAAGTGAATAAACTCGTCTATCTAGCTCTGCTAAAAATTCTTAGAAGACAACTATTTAGCAAGACCCTATCGAGAAGAACCATAATCTCTTTATAATTTTTAGTGCAGAAGCATGGAATTTGCCAAAATCGGATGAAAGCGCACTAAAAATTTTCGAAAGAAATGTTCTACGTATGAACTAGGAACATCGAGTAGCTACTTATTCGAATGGAGAGGTCCGTACTTCAATGGTTTGAAAACGTTTGAATCAGGATGAGATGGCTCGACCAAGACCTCTGCCCTTATGGGGATAACCCCTGATGATTTAAAGTTGATGACGGAAGATCAGGAGATGTGGAGAGTCTACTTCAGCACCCTAAACCTCCGACCCTCATAGTGGATAAGCGTGACATTGAAAAATGATGATCATGAATTTCTATGTTCGATATATAGCCCCACCTGCGATGACGGTTTATGCAGGAGCAGATTATACTAGGGACAATACGCGCTGTACAGCGACACCGACCTGGTAAAAAAGATACGTGTTCAGCGTTTAAGACGGCTAAGTTATGAAGACTGAATAAACCCCAATGCTCTAGCCCAATAGCCGTCTCCACCCTTGAGGGACTACGCAGAGGAGGGCGACCTTATATTCGATGGCGTGCGCAAAAGGAGAAGACCTCAATCAACTCGGCGTAAGCAACTGGAGGTAGCTGGCTAAGGATCGTGCTGTCTGGAGATGTTTGTTGGTTCAGGCCCTGGTTCACCCCGAACGGTAGCGTCACCATAAGCCGATAAGTATAAGACAAAACAATCAAACTGTGGGTGATCTGAAGGTGGAGAAGCATAAGCCGTTGAAGGGATATTTAACACAGCCCTTTAGACTTAGATTAAGAGCAAAGATAACATATAGGCACAAGCGAAAGGAGTATTTTCATCCTCACAGATGAAAGAGCAACGTAAATTCACAATGTAACGCCATAATGAGAAGAAGCTAAGATCATATAATTGCAGACGCCCAAGCTATTGGAAAATGTGGTACAGTGTGGTGCAAAGTATAGGGTTATTCAACAAGAAGTGTCAATTAGAGTTCAACTTCATTGTAGAACGGTCAATATTCAACTAACTTTGTGACCTAGGCAAAAAGGATCGATACACACTCGCACAACGTGTTGAAATAGTGAAAATTTACACGGTGAAAATATCGCAGAAACGATTAGTTAAGTTCGTACTGCTTTTGGTCATCATCAAGCGCCTTCTCGCACGGCTATAGTGAATATAATCGATAAATTTGGACGTCTCGGACAGATTACTCTAACTTGTGTTCGTATTAGAAGATCAAATGAACTGGGCCTATCCGCAACCACTTTGGACCGTATTTTGCATAAACAGCTTGGCCTACATGCTTAAATTATATACACAAGATCAAGTCTTGTTAGCCAGCCAGCAGACCACGTACCTCACCATACTTTCGCTGATGGCCATATACAAGTAAGTTAAAAGTGTCGTCCAAAGTTCCACAAATAATTTTAAAAATTGAAAAATCCCTTTCGCAAGCCTATGATGCACTGAATTTCATGTTGGACTTTAAATAATTAGATGACTTAAAATTTAAATTCGACAAAGTAACCTCGAACTTGATCCTTTTCTTCCTCTGAAACTTCCCTTTTCTTTGTGCAGTCTAAAAATTGAATTCTCAAAACCAATTCGAATTATGTATTGCCACTTTTTTCCAGAAAAATAAAAACCGAACTCTGTTTGCGTAAGCAAATTATATCCTTCTCTCGTTTGAATATAGTAATTCAGGAAAAAATCCCCTAATTTCCATGATTTGTCATTTCTTGATGAACCAAGAATTCAAATAAATCCGATTAAATGGAAATCCGAAAAAAAGCAACACCAAGGCGACGGCGTTGAAGACGAAACCACCCAAGGACACATTCATTCATCCATACATTCATCCACCCATCTAACCATTCATTCGGGGTAAACTTTTTGTCGGCACTGATTTCAATTAACAGCTATAAATTTGTACATTCTTTTGAAGCTCACATCCACAGACACACACAACAAATACACACAAACTCTAATTACTATTTGCCCATGAATAAGTTGACAAAATTTATTTAAATTGAACACCCGTCGTATGCTCGGAATACCCTGCCGACCTGCCTCCTCCCGCTACCGATAGACAGACACAAATCAACTTTGGCTAACGAAAATCCGCCAAAGTTTACACCTAATACAATTAACCCCTCGAAATGAGCTAAAGCACACACAGGGATATATACGTAGGAGTCATACCATGTGTGAAAATGAATGAAAAACCAGAGGAAAAAAAACAAGGAAACCGAAAGAAAATCCCCGAAATAAAATTGTATCCACACTCGTAGGAGTGTTGTTCGAGGACTTTGTAAATATTTGTACCCGTGTGACAAGCTCATCGCTTGGATGCCAATGCCAACCAGAAACCAGAAAAAAAAAACGTAAAGTTTTCCTGTTTGCTGGTGTTTTGGTGTGTTCCGAAGTTTTTGGCGGGTGTATATCCTTTTTGATTCTGTTGCGTCGCTGCTCTGTGCTTTATTTGGTATTAAATTGCAAAATCATTTCGGGAAGCAATTTGCATAGAAATGGAGAATCATACGCACATACGAAAGGAGCGAGGGAAGGACACTGATGAGGTGGTGTATGGTTTTGGATGTCCTTCGACATAGGGTGTGTGATAATTTTGACAGCGCCATGTGTCCGATATTCTTTTACCAAACAAATAAGCGGACATTTCCTTCGAAGATAAACTTGGGAGAGGATGTGTTGGGAAGAAGGACCCGATTTGTGCTTCTGTGTTGACTGTCATTGACCAGAAATCAGGCGCATTTCGTTTCGAAGAAGTGCTCCATCATCAACCAGATTGTGAGTCAGACGTCGGGTCAAGATTAACAAAAGAATCTTGTTCATGGAAATAAAACCTGTATGTGCAAAAGCACAAGCTAGCACCTTTTTACTGACTTCCCTTTGACGACAATAGCGCCAGGGAGGGAGCAAGGAGAAGCACGATTTAAACCAACAAGTCACTGCAACCAGCACGATCCTTAACCAGCTGCCCTGAGTTGTGCACGCCGACATTGTGACATTTACAGCTCTTGCTAGGAGGATTCATCGAAGCCTCGGATGAGGTCTACCCCACAATCTATCAACCCATAGACCAGAAGTTCTTGAGAGTACTGAGTACTTTTGCCTGTTTGAGATATGAAAATCATTCTCAAATCGTTCTTGATCAGACGCCTTGCGTTGTGCATCTTCTCAAAGAACCTGCGCCAGGACCTGTGCCAGATTTGGTAATTTTACTAAGATCTCCATGGAAATTTTATGGTCCTCATATGAGAAAAAACACAGGAGAATTAGACAATCGAGTGCTATTGTTCATCTATGGTGAACCTCTCAAACGATTGGGAGGTTAGAACGGCCGTTGATGGCTTCGCTCATAGGCAAAGATTGTAGATTAATTTAACGTTTACCTAAGCTTCTTGTGAAGCTCACAAACTTGGAGGTTTCTAACCATGACAAGTTTAATTTCCAGACTGATCTGGCCTATCAGAGGCAATCTGATAGTTTTTTCTTGTTCTCGCTCGCAAATTAGCAGCTTCATTAGTGTCTCTAAAAAACACTCTGTCGAGAGGTTAGACCTCTTCTGTAACGATTTCTGCATACGCTGCAAGTAGAAGAAGAATATTCTCCATTTACTCTGCAACTGCCCGGCTCTGTTGAAAAGGAGACTCCTCTGTCGGAGGGCACCTTACTTAGATGACTTCATCGACATCGCTTCACAAATAGCTCTAGACGGTTCAAGAAGTCCTCGGTCCAATCGATTAGTAACAGATCCTGGGGTATCACTATGGGCGTCTTTTAGTCTAAGTGTGTGCAGACTTCATTTTTGGCTTGGTTAACAACTCTTTAAAAATGTCTCCAAGGGACGTTTTCCTTGATCTGCTTAGGCGTGAGAAATGACGAGATTAAGTTTTGCGTTGTCTACTGCTTCTACTTTAAAAGTTCAAGTCCTACGAAAAAAATAGGGACAGTGTGTCATAGAATGGATTTCAAAATTATATCAGTTTCTTTGTACGTTATGAATTTCCACAAGAAGCGCAACATCGTCTTTGCGTAGAAGTGTGTTGGTTGGAACTATCTCCTCCACAGGTTGAGACCCAGTTTAGTGATAAAACGTTCGCTATGCGAAATTCAGTTTCCCATCACCGATATACCCATTAGAGATGAATGATTTCCCAAAACCTAAGGGAGCCAAGCACGTTTCTCTTTAGCCCCACTGTTCTTCTTTACAGTCGTCCAAAACTTTACGCGTAGGAATTCTGCCTCTCTGCCTCCCAACATATTTGTTTTCCCCAGTATGGTACACTCCTTTGGTGTGTGATGCCTACCCGCAGCGGTGACAGTTTTTCGCCCAAGGGTTACTTCGTTGTGGTTAAATTGAACAAATGTAGCTTGCATCATGGTACACTCTCTACCCGATGCATGGCGTAAGCCCAGTACGTATATTTTTTTAAGTTCCTGCCAACGTTTCACACACACATACTCATAATTTATCCCTCTAGCAGGATGGACTGCGATAACACTTTTTGTGGGATGGTTCACCATCCCCACTGTTGACGCACTCTGATTTTCAATTCAGAACTTGATGAATAAGCTTTAAAGAACAGATAGGATACGCCAAGCGGCAGGCAGCAGGCAGCAGGCGGAATAGAGATCCAAAAGTTAATTGGGGTGGCATGTTATTGGCAACTGGAGGGATGATTTAAATTAATATACTGACCCGTGTCGTCTCTGCAAGGAAGAGAGAGAGAGGCTCTGCCGAAACTCCAATGTACGGCCGCTGCTGCTGGAACAACTTTGTTGCAGCTGAACCGTGCGTGTCAGAGTGATATGTGATGTGCAAAAGCTGGAAGCTGTTACAATGAAAATGTGATGTGCGTGTCGGTAATGAATGCAACTGAAGTTCATAGTTTTTAATTAAGTTTCAGCAACAGCGGGATTTTCGATTTAACCTCGTAGTCTAACCAAGGAATGGACTTGTTTTAAAAATTTAAAGCCGCGTATGGGCAGTGGTAAAACGTTTTTTTTTTAACTTGACGATGTTTTAAATTGTGGTCGCCGTGGCTTAGTGGTTAGTGCGTTGGAGTTCTTCGTGGGTTAAAGCCCCAGCCCAGAGAGTACATGTTGGGGAAGTTTAAGCATCCAACGAGCCTTGTAAATGCTCAATGGTTGTAAAAAATAGAGAAAAGCATGGGGGATGTTAATGTTTCTTTTGCCTTATAGTATATACACAGCCATCGTATGATGGTATTGCTAACCTACATTCTTCTGCCGGCTGGTAATACTTGTCTTGAATTTAATGTTAGAATCTAGGACTGGGATCAAGTTGACCACAGCTTCTATTTGAGTGAATTAAAACCTTTTCATAGCAATGAATCCCTTAGTTCTTACAATGTACGTCGATTCTTACTGCATGACAGTCCCGCACTAGCCACCAGCAGATTGACTACTTTTGGTAGTAACATTTTCTCTATGTTGACAGACCATTAAGTCTCTGAATTGAGTAAATTCCTAAGATTCCTATTAAACAAGGTTTAATATTCTGGAACAGGCAGGGACGGCGATCAGTTGTAACATAAAGCAACTCAGTGTTATGTTAAGCTAAAACCCCTTAAGGCGGTTTATCTTAAGAGTCTGTGTGATCAGAGTGCTAAATTCCGTGAAAGTGGCCAAATTGACTAAATGGGTCCATTCTATAGGGACAATGGGTAATCAAACAATAAAAATATGGCCCAAAATCCACTAATAAAACAAGCGTCACTCACTGATAGATAGTGACAGGACTGCGAATGAAATCTTGTGCGAAGTACATTATTTCCTTCCGTCGAAAACTTGGAGACTATCGTGCTGAAGGGTCCGAAATATAACGCTTTTTTTTTATTTTTCAATCGTTTATTTATGCGAAGCCTCCTTGTCCCTGATTCCATTTTTTTCGGTTAACGTATCTGTATAACAATCAAAAACAATTTTGCAACTACTGTACAATATGTTGTACTACTAACTGTAGACAACTGAAAAAGGATCGAACATTTCAGTGGCGTGTAAAAACACCAATAGGTGCAGGGCGCTACAAACAATACTTAGGACGAGGTCAAATCAGAATAGGAAACTACTTAGACCTCTAATGGGTTTTAAGACAGAGAGATAGCTTGTCAGAAAAGAATCACGATCGTCATTCGAATGCCAATTTTCTTTCTATAAATTGTTTACCCGCCACATTTCAAACTCGTCCGGTGTTTTATGATTTCTTTGAAAGACAAGCTGGGGAGAACTGAGCCACATCGCCAGGAATCGAACCCAAAAGAGCTTGAGTATTGTAGATGTACAAAGAGAGAGAACAACGAAATTGTATTTTTGTTACCTTATATGTAAATTTTATACAAATGAGGACTCTTTTTCTGAGAAGGTATTTGGGTTTTTATAATGCTTAATTGCCATTATAACATACGCCATTTCGAAATCGTCTCAAAATAGAAGTGTTTTGGTTCCATTTTATGTTTTCATAATAAAACTTCCCCTTTCACAGTGCCTCTTCGTTGGTGGGAAATGA
The DNA here is from genome assembly GCA_917880715.2 of Matsumyia berberina. Classification (NCBI taxonomy): domain Eukaryota; kingdom Metazoa; phylum Arthropoda; class Insecta; order Diptera; family Syrphidae; genus Matsumyia; species Matsumyia berberina. The sequence continues at coordinate 56,667,832 of OU862870.1, forward strand.
AAAAAATTCAATTTAAACTAGAGCACACCACAATAACCAGCACTCTTTGCTGCATGAAACCCCGCAATTATGACCCTCGCTCATTGAAAAATAAGTGGATTTTCAACGCTTTTTTCCAAAGCAAAATACCCAACTAATTACGAGAAATTAATTTTCAACTTCACAAGCTACCCGCGCACACATGCTAACGAACCAATTCATAGCGCTTGCTTAATTAAGTTACTTTTAGTAAAAAAAATAAATAAAATTAAAAATAAATTTAATGAGTTAACAAATTGTGTAAAGTTTTCTCTTAAATTTCCACGCGAGTTTTGCATGTTTTTTTTTTGCCTGGATGTGGCAGATAATTCAATTTAAGAGATTCAATGTCCAAAATGGTCGTGCGCTAATAAATTGAATTACATCAAATGCACCATGAAAAACAGGTGAGCCCTCTCACTTTACCTCTGGAGAGGTTGTGTTTAGTCCCTGATGATCCCACTCATACTAGGTATTCGGCCAGCTTTCACCGAAAACCTATTCATCTGCCCACTCCCGGTCCGATTTATTTGATTTCAATTTATGTTTTTGTGTTGTTATCGATGATAATGAGTTCTTGAATCAGAGACAGGCTCGAACGGTGCCCGGCCATGGCTCATATTATACCAATTAAAGGCAGCAATCGAATTTCTCTCTGATTTTTGCATTTCAGATACACAAACACGATACGATACGGATATAGGCGAAGCCGCCTTTGGCATGAAGTCCTTGGAAATAAACCCAATATGAGAAATAACCCGCATGGGTAATAGCTGTATGACTATAGAGAGGCAGAACAGGCGTCGAACACTGGATGTCCTCACCCGGCAGAAGTGGGTGGGTGGGTGCGATACAGGGAGACGTGCCATGAACAGAACAGGTTCACGTTTTATGCCTCGCAGGCTTAAAAGACTGAGTCCGGTGTTTTCCATTTTTTTTTCATTCGAGTGTGCACACTGAGAGATGAATATATTGACCATGCCATATGGAAATCCGAATGTTAGTCAGTTCGGTTTCGGTCGGTCGGTTGGTTGGCCAGTCGGTTTGTTGGTTGGACGGTATGATCCGAAAATGTATCCCCAGCACTGAGCATCATCATCATCAAGGTTTTGTAGTTCTGTTGGTTATACAGTCGAGTTTTTTTGTTGTGAGGATTTGTGAAGGTCCGGGCTATGCATGGAGCAACGAGGATATGTCATTGCACATGGAATTTAAAATTATCTCTCGGAACTTTGAGCACACAATCGACCAAATCCTGATATTGAGTTAGTCAATGTTCAGTGACCAGAGAATTTTCTAGTCCCCCGTTTTTTTTTTTTGCTGGTACCTACACACCCACTCGAAAAACATCTGTGTATGCATTGTAACTTTGCATTCAAAGATATTTACCCACACACAGATATAGTGAATCTGCACGTATGTTTTGGTCAGGATACGTGCTGCACGTGTTTGGACCGACCAAAAGTATTAAGTCAAACCGGAGTAGCAAGTTCCAAAATGCTATACATAGATAATTTATAATGCGATATGTTTCTCTGGTGCGGCTTTGGTCAATTCCTCTATACACGGATGGATGACAGAGAGGCAGATGGCCCAGAGGATACAGTTTATGTACAGAGCACACTCGAAGCGAGACAGAGAGAACGAGACCATGGAATTCAAAAACGTGTGCTTTTAACGTATGCTTTACTGCCTCGAGGCTAAAAGTCGAATGCATTTAGACATTCGTAATCTAAGAGTTTGTGGTGTGGTGTCGGTGGTAGCATTGGACTCGAAGGAAGCAACAGAGTTGTAGTCGTATAGTGAGCCGAGGAGTGCTAGACTAGTTGGGATAATCCCAATTAACGTTTCAGCTCTTGGCAATTAAAATGGAATTTATTTAATTTTCTTTCTTGCTGGTTTTGCTTTGGGTTCTTGCAGACAGGAGAAGGTGGTCTGTGTGTTTACTTCCTTCGTATGGATTGTGTACTTTGTCGTTCCTGTGAAGACACATGCACTTTTATCACGTTTGAATGTTGTGTGGGGGTTATTTGGAATTTTTTTCTAAAATTCACAAATTAAACTGACCAACTTTTGCCAAGTTGAGCTGTGCTTACCACAGACAGGACCATAGGTGAACGTACCAAGTGGATGACGAATGGGCAATCGGTGTGTGATTTGGGGGATGTTACTAGTTTCCTCTCTTCGTAGGCAAATACAGTATTTCAAAGATAAGCTTTTCACTCTTAGAGATACCCAATATGGAAGCTTACGACAAGATGTCACCACGTGCTTCAGGAGGGAAGAAGACTGAAAGAAAGTTACTGAACGGAATAGTTAAAAAAGGGCAATCTTGATGAGGCCTAGGCTAAGGCTGTGTGAACAGAAAGACTGCTACCAACATTTTTAACCATTTAGTCAGTTTGCCTACAGTTCCATCAACTGAACGTTGTATGTGTGTATCTACATATGTAGATATCTCAGGTCCACTAAACGGCAGTTTGATCATCTGCATTTGGATGTAAACTGATGTTTCTGTCAGTCGATTTAATAGCACTGGTTGACATCATAGAGAGTAATCTACGAAAAAAAGGAGCAAAGTGGTCAAAGGGAGTGAAACACTTGCATATGATTGTGACCAATAATCCCAAAAATTGATGTTCTCAAACGAATACCAAAACAAAAACCATCCTTTATGGTGAATTTGTTCATTTGTTTCTACCTAATGACTAGCACAACGCACCCATTTTAAGAGTTCTCAATTTAAATAACAGAGTTCTGTGGATTTGTCGATCCACACTAAGATTTAACTGTCAGTTTTCTTAATCACATACATATGTACATATGTACGTCGTAGAGGACTTCACAATCCTTTCAAAAAAGAAAAGCTCCGAAGCACAGAGAAGCATCGGAAAAGGATGATGACTAGAAAACGAAAAAAGAACAAAAAAAAATTACAAAGTGAGTTCACTAAGCAGTTTGGGCTCTGCACTTCTGGTTATGCATACGAAATTTTGTTGGCTGGTTAAGTTTATCAAGTTTAAGGTTTTAAATTGACGGACTTAATTGCATGAAGACTAAAGCATGCACAAGGCCTTCAAATGAGCAGACTTTCAACGATTACCCCAAAACAATGTAGAGAAAGCATCTCAGTGAACATCTCAGACTTTACGTCTTTTATTCTCCTGCAAAGATTACACAATAGCACACCCATTTTAGTGACACAAAATAAAGTCAACAAAACACAACCCTTTGCCCTAAGTTTGCTAAAACATACACAGAGCCATAGTGCAAATGCCCCCTAGAAGTTCATTCTTGAATTATTCCCTTTTGCTCTTACATAAAGTTTAATCTCTTAGACAGCTATGAATCCAAATGATTCTCGCATAATTTTCATTCATGTTTTAATGTCCTCAATCCTGGGATATCCATGCATGACACTTCGCATAATGAAAAAGGATAAAATGTCTTCTGCTTTCCCTTCCATCTTAAGTCCTCCTTCCACCAACTACAATCTCAAAAGGGTGCACGTAAATCAGGACTAAAAAGTAATTCAATTCCACCAAGAAGCAGAGTAAAACAGAAAAAAAAACCAAGAAACGACTTGAAACTGTGTCATTATATCCTTAAAATAATTTTCTTCGACAGAGGACGACCGAGTGTAAAGACAATTGAAAAAAAAAAAGTTATGAATAATCATACACGACGAAATTGAATTTAAAACATAACCCACGGAGTGTCAGAAGCGAGACATAAAAGTGAACAAAGTTCAGAAAACGATAAACTGTCGTCACTTCTTTATGAGTGAACGCCAGTTCTGTTGGGCTACGTTGTCACCCCTCTGCTGTGCCATTTAATTTTTCAACTCAACCGTTTTCAGTGAAAAGTGTAAAGATCGCACTAAAGCATGTGGAATGAGGGACAAAAAAAAAATTAAGCATCATGGAACTGCTTTTGATTTGCATAAAATTAATTTCTCCGATTTTTTTTTTCATTTTAACAAAAGCACACCGCTTCGCTTCATACATAGACGCCCGCCATATCCCCGGTGAAGAATGGAAATCTGAAGAAAAAAAAAAATCGGAAAAATCGCTCCATCATCGTTCGGAAAAAATTTCATATTGTACATCTTACCAACAGACGATGGTAGTGTGATGTTTTGGAGTAGAATGATGGCAGCAGGGGTGGCTGAAGAATCCAAGTGCATGGTAATAGAAAAAGCAACCCCAAGAGTTAATGGATTGAACATAGAAAATGCTTTCGGAATCTTTTTTTTTTATGATTTTCATCCTTTTTTCGTGTGCATGCAAAACGAAATAGCCAAACATCATCGACATGATGATGGTGACGATCTACACGTTTGTGAAAGGACAGTGAGGTCAAAGAGATGAAAAAAGTAAGAGGAATTGGAATGTGCACACGGTTTGTGGATGATGTGGGCTAGCTGGATCAGGGAGCTATTTGAAACTTACAGGGAACCTAGAACCTTAAACCTCATCCCCGAAGGAAAGGACAAAGCCTACATTCTTGCCAACATTCAGAGAAAGCTTGAGATATAAGCAGGTTCAAGTGCTATACATGAAGTTAAACACCGTACACCTGGGATAATGGCAATCAGTTTGAATAAAACTAAAAGAAACCTAGTGGTTAGCAAAAAATTCAAAATCTAACATGACAGCTAAAACTACGCCTCCACTGTGCACTTTGTTTAGTGTACCGCGAACGTTTTTTTCTTGTTTGGACTTGCATGTGTACGAATCATTAAAAAACATCGCTGTTCTGTCGTGCATTCATACTGTATCCATATCCTTTGGCGTCCTATCTCAGCATCTCAACACTCTCAGCTAAAAAAAGATTCCAATAGGGATCTCATTCCCTTTGTCTCCCTGTGTTAACCATGATAACATTTCATGCGCTCATGCTTTACGGCTACGTGATATCTGATGGAAGTTTAGTTTTAGTGGTAATATGGGGTTTGGGGTGAATGCGTGGCTAGGCTGCAGTCAAAAGTTCATCCCAACATGGACCCAGACTGCATGTTGTGCTGTAACGAACATTGGCAGACACTCTTTTGATTGTTGCCAGCAAAGTTTTTTTTTGGAGAGAGTTTGGTTTCGTGTCCTTTTTTAGGTTTAGCTTGGGTCTTAGAGTTTTGTCGTGTACGATGAAAGACAACCTATTGTCGATTATCGATTTGTCGTTGGAAAGAGGTAAGTAATCTTTGTAATGATTTATCCTTGTGCACTGTATCGTAGTGTTTGTTCAAAATCGCTAAAAGGCTGTTAATAGTACTAAAATGGAGATTCGAATTTTAACGTGAAGATTTTTGGACTAGAGTACGATGAGTCCGCCATGTTGCGTGTGTTTGATTTTTCGACCGAATGAAAGGGACCTACAATATATTGCCGGCGCTGAACGGCGACTTGAGAAGCTTTTTCGTGATAAATTGTACTAATGGAAGTTAGCCATTGCTTTTCATTATTGGATATAGCTGGGCCTTGAACCAACGAATCTCGCACAGCAGTTTACCGCAGAAACCACAGAGCCACGGCGATCTCGTTACCTTAACAAAAACAACCTTTTGCCTATCGCAAGAATCAGCAATATAGCTGCTACAGCCTGTCCAAAACGACGTTAAAAGAATTGCCTGTTGAGTACAGGAAAGATGACTCGCGTGGTTTGTAAAAAATACCAGAAGAAGATTGACAGGAAAACCATTGCAGCCACTCCGAAAGCAGCAGGGAAAGTAATCTAGAGTCTCTATATCGCATGAAAATGAGAGCTGTGCAGCGAAAATAGCACGATAACATCAATGGGCTGTCCACTACAGCAGAGGAAGCAGCAAACAGGTGCGATAGTAGAACCGTCTACGGAATCAGTAAAGAGTAGTCAATGCTTAGACGGTACTCCGATTATTTTAGAAGAGGACCAACTCAAGCGATAGAAGGAAAATTTTGCTATGATTTTGAACCGTATGATATGCGCTTAAAACTAGCAGCACAACTCTCAGTTAGAAGGAGGTGACTGACGAGATCAAAGTACTGAAAATGAACAAGTTGGACATGTGTACATACATATGTATGTATGTACCGACTTTGCTTTGCCAACTAGAATCATCAGCCTTGAAACGAATTCATCAGCTGGGCTGGGCTACCAGGGTAGCGGGGTTAGGGTGCTTAAGTGGACTCTCCACATCTCCCGATCTTCCGCCATCGACTCTAAATCATCAGGGGCTATCTCCATTCGGGTAGAGATGAGATTTCATACTTGGTCCAGTCATCTCATCCTAGGTCTACCCAGGAGACGCTTTCGACGTCTCGGAAGTCGAATTGTGGACATGCGTTGAACGTGCCCAAACTATCGAAGTATTGACCTTTTTGCTCGAAAAAGTAGCTGCTCGACATTGAGTGCCTCGCGTATTCTGGTGTTCCTAACTCCATGTTCTTCCAATATCTTGGGAATTTTGTCGTGACTGATGGTAGAATCAAATAGCAACGCAATCTGTTTTGGGAATTATTCTTAAAATATGACGAAGTAATACAGCCTAAACACCAAGCTGAAACTGTTGGTTTCAAAAGTTGAAGCAACTTAGAAAGTGAACTCCATTATAACGAGAAGAGCTGCAAAAGGTCGTTGCCAGCTGATTACAAAACATCTCAACTTTTGTAGGCAAAACCGTATCTTAAACGAACGTTTTTATCGCGTAACTAGTCAGGCATTCTAAGAACAAAAGTTTCAGAAGATTGGCCAGAGATTTCTAAATAGAGTCCTCTAGTCTAAAATGGAAAAAGAGTGGGTCGACCGAGAAATATATGGTGCGGAAGAGTGAAGCAGGAGTCAGCTGAATTAAGAAAGAGTTGTAGAGTTCTGAGACGTACATACATATTCTAGGACCCACAAGAGGAAACAAAAATAACATAAATATGTAAGCGTAAGGTAATACGAAATTTGAATAAGGACGCAAAGCCTAAGCGAGCCTGCATGAATCGAAAGAAGCCGAGAAGTATAGAATGTACACCTAATTTAATTTCCGACAGAATAGGACGTTCCCTAAACGTAGGATTTTCAATGCCTTAGATTTGCCAGTATAAAAAAAGTCCTGAGGATATATCTATTAATTTTTCTCTAAGTCTTAAGCCACCCCGTTAAAGGAGAAGAATCTCTCGATCTTTTTATTTACATCAACTTCGGAGCGAAAACAATTCTCGATGTCTGCAAACAAAAAGCCAAGTTCTGCCCCACTGTCACATATTTATTCTTCGCAATTGTTCTTGTGTGCAATTCAATTGATCGTCATCTAATCGTTCAGTAAAGGCATTCGAGCCTTTTATTGTCAACAAACGATAAACAGTTGAGATATCGATATAATCAATCAATTCGGTCAATTAAGCTTTTTTTGTCTTTTCCTTGATTTCTTCTCTGTGCACAACGGTGGTGGAGCATACCCAGTGCAAGCGACATTCGATGAAAGATAAACGATGAGAGGACGACGGGAAGAAAAAATAATGGAGTCTCCTATGACGACGACGACGACGATGATGACGACGGTAATATTTGTTGTCGACGTCGTGCCAACCAAAAAACGGACCGCCAACGAGCAAACAGTGTTCAGCAACAAATGGTTCCTTGGAATTCGTCCAAAAATGATGCATCCTTCCATAGAAGGCTACCTAATTTGTGCATCTATAGACGTATCTTTATTTGAAAAACTCACTCGGGAAAACAGAAGATAAGCACTGTCATTAATAAATTCAATTTATTCCATTCCTCTGGCTGGCGAACGATAGTACTTAGGGCTACGGATAGGCCATCTTTCCTTGAGTGAAAAACAAGACTCACTGAAGCAGACAAACATCTATTTTTTTTGTTCCTTCTCTCGTGTTTTGCAACGTTCTACACCACCGAAAGCATTCGATTCTCGGGCAAACATTAGTCTGGGGCCAAGGACATGAGAAAAAAAAAAAAACATGAAGAAGATGAAGAAGAGATAAATTTTAAGTTTAAAACTTTCCTGCATCCAGGGGAAAATTGAAACTTTTCCTGAAGGTGCGGACGGAATCAATGAGCATGTATGGCGGCACAAATTTCACCAGAGAACCGAGAAGAAAACCGAACCAACAAACAAGATGTGGTGGTTGGAAAAAAAAATTTTGGCAAAGAAAACTGCTGATTGCTAATTCTTTCTTCTCTGTCTTCCTTTGATGAGCGGTTGTTGGCCCCTGAAATTTCAGAAAACCGGAATGAAAACTCAAGGAGTGAACTCACAGGCAAACAAATTGACAAATGTACCTGGGTTAGTTGGCATGTGTAGTTACACAATTTTCCGCCCGCTAAATGTGGAAAAGAAAAAGTTGTTTACACAATCCAAACTTTCAAATGAAGGAGACCAGGACTGAGGCACACACACACTTGTGGGAAATGTGTGTGCGGAAAAGTTTTCTTTTGTTCCCTTTCACGGTTACACACTGTGTTTGCCGAATTTGTGAAGATGGTCAGCAACATATAGTTCGTTGGAAATACTTTTTCTTGGAATAGAAAGATGAAGAGTATCCATATTTTGATGGATAAAAGACAAATAGTGGAATATTTACCTTTTATTATCGAATTTCAATCTGCCGAGCCGATAGATACCATCACTTAAGAGGAAGATAAATATGAAAAATTGAAAACAGAGATAGGGTTTGACTCGTAAATTTTAAAGGAGCCCTTAACCGAGGGACTTACTTGAAGCACTAATCAAGGCTTCAACAGTGGAGAAGAGTTTTTTTTTGCAGATGATTTCAAAATCATTTTGTTCGTATATTGGTATTTATTTCTGAAAAAAAAAAAAAAAAAGAATTTTTAGGAAGTCAAGCGTAGGTCTTCTTAGATTGCACTGAAAAGAAGTCAAAGCACGAACTTGAAGGACACACTTTTTAGATTGGAATTTGACACTTGCCTGTGCGCATGAATCGAACATGTACAGGGTTTTTCAATAAGAGCGCTACAAATTTTTTAAATAAAACAAAAACGGTTTTGGATATCAATGAAATTCTTTATTCCTGTGAAAGTACGTTCGATGCCATTATGTATGAAACTCGATTTCTTTTGCATGGCCACCACGGGCACGCTTGCAGAAGTCCAGACGCTGAACCCAATTTTCGACGGTTTTCAAGCATAAATCGGCCGATACTGCTGCAATTACACGTTCGATATTCGTACGAAGTTCATCAATCGTCGCTGGCTTGTTGGCATAGACCATAGACTTGACGTAGCCCCACAGGAAATAGTCTAACGGCGTCAAATCGCACGACCGAGGCGGCCAAGCGACTGGACCATTTCGTGAGATAACACGTTCTCCAAACTTGGTTTCCAATAAATTTATTGTGACATTCGCTGTGTGGCTTGTGGCGCCGTCCTGTTGGAACCACATGTCCTCCAAGTCCATATCATCCAATTGGGGCCAAAAATATTCGGTTATCATTGAACGGTAGCGATCCCCATTCACAGTAACGTGCCGGTCTTGATCATCACGGAAGAAGTACGGCCCAATGACGCCGCCGGCCCATAAACCACACCAAACCGTAATTTTTTCGGGATGCAATGATGACTCATGGAGTACGTGTGGATTGCGGCCTGACCAATATTTGTTTATTGACGAAGCCATCCAGCCAGAAATTATGACGACCATAAATTGGACGTAGCGCTCTTAACGTTGAGGCCACTGACTCCGAATTTCGGTAGTAAATTTTAATAATTTCGACTCGTTGTTGGCTCGTATATCTTTCCATCATGAAATGGCAGACCTTACTGAAGAGAAATGTCAAAAAACCGCAAGAAAATTATGGCGTCGTTTGCTGTCCTGTCGCTCTACTTTTGTAGCATCCCTATTGAAAAACCCTTTACTTAAAAGCAGACTGATTCAATCTAAATTCGGGTGCTGTACAACCAAAATGTCAGCAGAGTATACCTACTGCTGAGGTCAACTCAATTACTAATTTTGCTTTCTAAATTAAAGCCATCAAGGTGACCAAAGCGCTGAAAAAATTAACTTATTTATTCATGTCAAAAAAAAAAACGGTAAGAAGCTATCTACAAAGTACGATATCTCACTCAAGCATCTGCTTCTATCAATTCGTTCGTTTTTTTTTTCTTTTTAACGAAAACTTTCCTAATTAAAATTAAACACATCGATAATTTGAATAATCATCTGCAGTGAAAACCCTTTGTCAACATAAACCCCCAAGGCAAATCGAAAAAAATCTCAATTTTCACAACAAAACAACATCCCTTCGACAATCGCGTAAAGGACACGCCGAACCAGATTCAAATAAAACAAAACTCCAACGCCACTATTATAAAAAAAACACCAAATTAACCGCAGATACAAAACTGACAGAAACTGCCTCCCCCTAGCCTCGCACATCCACACCTACAAGCCCAACTGAAATCTGAGTACTTATTACGTGCAATGTGCAAGGCAAACCTTTGCCACCCACTCAGTCTCAGTTTCTCCAATGCAAACGCCCCCTCACGCGCGTACTCTTTGAAAAATGATTCTCATTCTCGATTTCAGCAAATTTATTTCAATTGCAATTTAAATTTAAGAAAAAAACTAGCAAATCCACACACACACACAAAAAGAAACTCCGCTCCACACACAACTCACAAAGGCGAACTACACCCACAAAGGATGGGTGGTAGCCAGGCGCTTGCGACAGTGGTACGGGCCGGTGAAAAAAAAGGAAACCAGAGAAAAACTTCAACTGGAAAACGCTACGTAAATGAATTATTTATGAAGTGGTTTTCCGCTTTTCAGTTCTCAGTTTTCACTGGCTCTGCGCCATGCCTCACGTTCCCAGCTCCCAATGTGTTGCACCAGCACAACTGTTGCTCTCCACCATAGTGAGCCGAGTTGAGTTCGAAACGAGTCCTTGTCTCGACGGCGGCGTGTAGTCCTCGATTTCATATTCCGATTTCGAGGCGGTTTTCCATGGGAAAAAAAGTATCTCCTCTGCAAATGGAGAGACAAGTAAAAAAAAAAAAAAAAAACGGAAATTGGTGTTTAATAACTTTAATTTTAGGCACAGCCAACAGCCCTGAGGGTGGCTTACTCGGGCACCACATGATAGGACAGCGACATAGCAATTAGTTTCTCTGGCCCAAATTGTATCTCTGACGGCTCATTCAGTCTGAAGTTTAACCCCGATGCCACGACTAATAGGGAAAGGACAATTTGAATAGCACACGGCTGCCTGCCTGACTGCCATGGCTGTTTGCCAGCTCCGATGAGGCTCCGGCACTGAGGGAGTTTGCTTGTGTAGTATATAGGCTGCAATACTCCCAATGGAGAACACAAAAAAAAACTGTTGAATATATTAAAGGAAGTGAAGCGATGAAAAATAAAACTTTTGTGTGGCTTTCTCTCATTTTTTTCCCGCGGCATGAATTCGGGAAAGTTTCAAGAGCTAGCTTCGCGTAAGAAGGCACATAATAGTTGCTTGCGACAAGCCGCCTCTCCTTTGGCAGATTGAATGTCGGGAAATTAATAAGTGTTTTTTTTCTTGTCGGAGATGGTGGGTACCTACCTCTTTCTATGGCATTTAAAGTTCAGAGCAAGTGTAGGCTGATCTATTCGCTGGAGGAAATTAAATTAAGGTTGTGGGCGGATAAGTGGATGTGTGTGCTTGAACAAGTAGAATGAAGCGAACTAATCGTTGTCTAATTGGATGCTTATTTACTCAAGAGGGATAGATAGAATCTTGTTGTGCTATAGGTCTTTACGCCACCTTTACATTCCATGGAAGTTCTGAAGATGGTACTCGAGAAAAAAAATGGAAATTCTACTCACCATATGCGACAAACGTCGTAGATTTATCAGAGCAAGAACACATTGTTATACAGAGAGGATTCATAATAATATGGGAATGGTGTTTCTGGAAGAGATAGCACCTCTTCTTAAGGCAACTGAAAAAACCTTGGTGGTGGTCCTCACCGGACATTGCTTGATAGGCAGACATGTACTCAGACTGGGCGTCCCCTCCAACGATTTCTGTAGAATCTGTAATAAGAGGAGGAAGAGAAAACCACGACCCACCTACTGTGTACATGTCCTGCTCTCGCGACGTTAAGAAGAAGAACCCTCGGGGATAAGAAGATAAGAAACTTCATCTCTGGGGCGAAATGGTTTAAATCTAGGACTTTGTCAAATTCTACTTTTCCCAAAACAGTAATGAGAAGGAACGGATTACCATTCCTTATAATGACACATGGATGGTTCGAAAACGGTATATGAACCTAGGCTGCGATCAAAGAGTCTAAAGTTTTTCGCTATTTTCCAAGAGCAGGTTTACGTTGAAAGGTGCGCTACCTTAACCTTGACTTTGAACTTTTGCACGCAGTATACTGTTATTATGTCAGTTTGCTCCTAAGACAATGGCCTCACATTAAAGCAGCTCCGGAATGATTTAGAGGAATTTAGACGCCACTCTGTACTGAGAACTAGGTCACGCCGAAGTGGAAGATAATGAGGAATTGAAAAAACAAAGGGCAAATACACCCAATTGGGACTGAAAATCCTGCAAAAAAATGGAAGAAACTCAGGACGAATTGCTAATGAACTATCGGGCCGAAGCTGCCAGTAAATAGGTGAAAGAATGTATCCTTCCTCAACAAACATCTCGTTTCACCTCTCTGCAGTGTGATTTTATAGCCCTGCGATTTTTAAAGCTCTGCTCAGATAAGATGGGGCTTCTTTCTTCGAAGTCCTTGGAGACATTACAACTATTTGATGTCGGAAGTATGCTTCACTTCTGAAAAAGCTCCAGCTGATCCAATTAGAACAACGAATTGTTCTTAATTACTGGAAGATCCTATACAATCTTTTTCGCGTAAGTGGACAACGACATTTAAGACCTCGTATCAATCAATTCAATTTGAAACGTTTCCACGAAACTCTTGTTGGGTTTCCAAACAGGGAAGAATCAAGCACAATGAACTACCTGATAAAATGGCAAATCAAAGCTGAAAGTTAGACAAACAAATTTCAGTAATCGTGCTCTAATAAGGATGCGTAAATGTCTTATAGAGATTAGAACAGAGAAACGGTCCAATCACATTGATTTAACAACGTCAAATCTTCTGTTGAGGAGGAATTCGAAAAGCAAGATGAAGAAAACATAGTAAATTCTGTTGCTACAAAAAAAAAAAAAAACACGGTGCCGTTACTGAGCAATATATGTATGTACACTGCCGACCATAAGTTAGGAATCACCAAGTTTTTTTAAAACATAAGGTTAGGTTAGGTAGATGGGTTGGCGAGGGCAAAGAGAATCTTCTACGCCACACTACGGTGAGTAGATACCCATTGTTATGCCCAGTTTGGTGGGAAGGTAACCCCCGCTCGTGAAGCAATCTCCTATTGTTAAAGGGTTTTGAACCACCTTGAAGCCTTAATGAACCTACAGATGTGATTGATAGATTAGGTACGTCACTTGTTTCTTCGGTATCCTGGAAGAAGTGTCTTCACAGGATTTATGTCTGAGATGGCCTGGCCAGTGGCAGAGAAAATAGGTTTTGTGCTCATTAATGTCCTCGTCTCCGCCGCCCACCGCCAAGGTCATCTTCACTGTAAGAAATTTCCTTTACAATTGTCTAGCACTGCGGATTCGGTAGAGTCGCCACCAGGGGAGATAGTTTAATAAAGATCTGCATAGTTTGGCAAAGTAATAACTTGCCATTCAACAAAAAAAAAAAAAAACACATTGGTCTTATTGGAATTATTCTGCAGATACCACAATGAAACTTTTGGGCTTTGGAGCTAAGTTTCTTCACAGAATTGGATCGTTCTCTCAATCTAATACCATCCACCTCATCAAATTTCACATAATCTACTATTTTAATTGGAATGGCTTGAAAAAACTCTTAGGTATTTCAGACTTCAGCGGTATCTAAAAAAGTGTGGGACATTCTTTTCGAATTTGAACAGATAATAACCACCCAACCCTTAGCTCTTTTTTAATTGGGCCCAACTGGCAAGGCTTGTGGTTATTCTCTAATAAGAAAAGCCGTGTAACAGCAACAGAATACTATGAAGAGTATGGCCTTTTCTGCTTTTCCTCAAAATGAGAAGATATCGGTTCATTTCAGCAAGCAAGTAAGGTGACATTCTAACTATTCTCTCCTGAATCGCCTCAATTTTAAGCTAAAGGTCATAGCAACACCCACAATAAGGATTATATTAATATTATACCCAACGTGTTTGTCTTTAATCTTCTTTCGTTCCAAATAAACCGGAATACAGGAAGCTTATTTCCTGATTGCATGTCAAAAACAAGATACTCAATTATCCACTTTCAACTTCAATTAATTCCATCAAGGTCCTTCTGTGTCCCAGTGGGAGGTCCTTGAGAACGAAGCAGAGAAAAAAAAAGAGCAAAAAACAAAAATCAACACAACACAGAAAAAGGAAACAGATTTATTTTTACCCCGAAAATACTTTAAACACACCCCCACACACAAGTCCCACTCAGATGTGTGTAGGTAGGTGCACCAAAACTAATTTCTGCAATTTCAAAATCATTTTAATTGAACTGAGAACTATTCCCAATAAAGTTTCGCACACAAAATAGCACACATTGGTATGTATTTTTAGCCTCAAGGCACTCGTACCTAATACAAGGTTTCCGAAATCCAAAAACAGGACTCGAACAAGTATTACTACTTTACTTCTGTTCCCGACTTGAGGGAGTGCGGCAAATGAATTCCAATCTACAGGTACTACTGTATATACAAAATCGAATGGCCTCTCGCTCTCGGTGGAAGTGCACGTCTTATTCCTTTGAGATTACTAGATGGCAAATCAGCGGGTGAAGGACTACCAGAAAAATAAAATAAAAATAAAAGATGGAAGCAGAAGAAAACCTTTTACAACATACGTTTGTGATGTGTTCTCTTTCCCAATCGAAGTTCAAAGGAATCATTTCCACAACGGAAATGAAGTAACGTCAAAGCAATATGCCACAAGAAAAGAAGGAACCAAACGAAAGTAAGAATAAAAAAATAAACTAAAACCGTCTTTGGTTGGGAAAGATGCGGGCGGAGTGGCAGCAACGGTAAATGCGGTACAAATACGAAGGATTGAACAATTTTCTCCTTTTCTGCGAGGGTTATTTATTTTTTCTGCCTCGCTTTCACCCACTCACTCATCTTTGGAAAAAGGAGGTGTTGCTGCAGAACGAAAGCAGAGTAGAATTTCAGAGAATTACACGGCGCTCGAGTTTTCAAGTTTTAGATTACCACCTTCGGGGGAGTTGTTTCCCCGAGCGAGAATGCGATTTCCTAGGAAGCGCTTTGAGAATCAAATCAAATATATACACGAGTACCTATGTGTGTATGTGCATGGATATTCTTGTAATTACTTTACTTGGTTGCCTAAGAGTTGCTTGCGACTGACAGGAAATGGTTTTACTGGTTGTACGTACCTGCAAAGAGAGAAAGAAACAGAGAAATTGGTTAGTCCTGGATTGATTTATGGTCTACGGTGCAAATATGGAAGGATGTGCGAGTATTAGAATATAAAAATATTTGTCGGTTTTTTTCTTTTTTTTTTTTTTGGAAAAGTTTTCTTAGAAAAACCAAATGTGTGTTGCAGAGGGATTGGGATTTATTTTGAGAGGCATTTGGTTTGGGATTCATCGGAGATAGACAATCCTTCAGAATTGCCAAGGAATATGGGAGTGATGAGGATTTATTTAACTTCGATTGAAAGTCGTTATTATGATCTTAACCGACATAAGCATAAGAGATTTCAAAAAATTGGGGTGTGTGCTCACAATATGTATCGTACATGTCTTACATATAAATTGAGGTGCCTGTATCAATAATTAAACAAAATTTTAAACTTTAAGGAAAATTTACGCGGCGATATTTGAACTGTTATTGAAGGTAACATCAGTCTGTTTGTTGTCATTTAACTTGAAAATCAATACAATTAATTTTTTTTTAACAAAATGCGCTCAGAGGATGTATCTTCTGAGTGTAGAATGCACTTTACTTTACCCCGATGTGGCATTAAACAGAAGGACAGAGAAAAAAATCTGCTCCAATGCATGTTGGAAAGATAAAAATCTTAAGTAACGGAAGGCGGCATTTAATTTCCTTCCACCAAACCATTCGCAATGGGTCTGGACAAGCCAATGAATTTAGCCTGTGGTTTTTTTGTCTTCTCGCAACCATTCATGTTGTGCGTGTAACATATTTCGCACGAATGGAAGGGACCTACAGTTTGTTGCCGACTCCGAACGGCGAAGTGAGAAGCTCTTTCATGAGAGATGATACTCCCGGAGGCTTGTCATTCCACGACGAGAAGTGGTGACGCGAAAAATGTTCGGTGTTCCTAGCTGGGGCCTGAACCAACGCCGCTCGGTTAGCAGTCCAATGCACTAACCACTGACCCACGGCGACCAGTCACTAGATTCGGTAAAATATTGAAGGATAGGCTTCCCGAAATCCATCACAGCTTCCTATAGTGCTCTGTAGTGCTTTTCAGTAATCTTGGCTGTAGGTCTTTTTAAAAAGTATTTTTGAGTTGAAGCTGCCTTATTTTTCTAGCGACCTTGGACAGTTAGGTAGATAGGTAGAGGTGGCGGTTCTTAGAACCCAATTAGCGCTGGAATGTGCCGTAAAGAAACCACAACTCATTTGATCTGGTTATCAGCCGGTGTTGATACGTTGATACATGAAGACATTTAAATCCTCCCTCTGGAATTAAGAAACAGCTTTAATTTACCAATCCTATATATTTATCTTCATCGGAAAAGGGTTTGTCTAGAGTGTACTGTTTACTAGGGTTAGACATTTTCACAAAAAATCATTCAGAGATTCCTTCCCGCTGTTATCATTTCAACTACGGTGGAAGGTGCTGTGAGGGATGCCTACCTTAGCTGCTTGGCCTTCTATAGATTCTTATAATAACTCGTCTTGATCTGTCTAATACATAGCTCGTTTGTTTCTTGTTTGTTGGAACCGGGCCAGTTCTTCATTGATATAAGACAGTTGTTAACTTTATTCCACACTTGGCTGGACATATTTAAAAAGTGAAGTTAAATATTATCCATAACGGCTCGTAGCGGGATATTGACACTTCCTGCTAGTGAGCCGTTAACAAAAAGCTCTTGGAAAATTGAAATAACTTATCGTTGCAACAATTTTTTGGAACCGTGTTTTTGATCCGTTTTAACGATGGCCTATTTGCATTCTGGCCTTTTGAAAGTGTCTCCTCGCAATGGACCCCTGTTCCTTACTCCAACGATTGTGGCGTAGTCTGTGTTTGTCAAGATACACTTATCTTTGTGAAATTATTTTTTACGCGATAAATTTGAAGTTCGATTCGTCCCCTTTCGCAGACTCTCCGAAGTGGTCATCAATTAATTGCTGTAATCTGGGAAGATAACCTAGTCCGATTTAGCGCCCCCTTTAGGGGTGGAATTCTTGGACGTTTTTTGTTAATTCCATTGGTTTTGATTTTGGTTAACCAACTTTCAGTTGATTGATTTCTGCTGCCTTAAGAGTTGTATGCCCGCATGACTATCCCTATGGACAGTAGTTTCCGCCTCGACCATATTCAGCTTTAAATGTGATCTTCCATTGGAGCTGCTGATCCAAAAAAACTAAGCATCTAGTATCAGATGAAAGGTACGAGCTCTAGTGTAAGAAGAATTTAGAACATGAGCTGACTTCAACTGCCTTTAGAAAAAAAGTTGTACGCGTATCTATTTCTTCAGCTTGACGGTGGTACAGACATTGCGATACGGTCCTCGAAAGAAGCATGGGGAAGACGGCTTCAATTCGATTAAGTTTGCCTTAAAGTCAATGTTAAGATCATGTAGTTACCTACGACTGATATTCGCAATCCTAATCCCATTTCCCATAAGATATCAAGCTTCTATAAGGAACCCTGTTCGCTCTGAGATAGAAACGATTAGTCAATGTGTGCAAAGTCGAACAAGTGCGAACCGACTATGCACCCTCATGTCGCCTAGTCGCACTTGATTTCTTCGAACTTGGAAATTTTCTCCTAATTCGTTCACTTAGTATAAACTTTCTGCCATTAGTCGCAACTCTTCCAATTTGCTCGCACCCCAAATTCGAATTGAGCAGCACACCATGTCTATCTAAGCCTTAAGCATTATCTGCATCCTTGTCCATACATACATATACATATATGTAGATAATATGTACATCTGAGCTTACGCTTAAGCGAAACAAAAATATGTATATATGTACGAACACATCCTCTCATTCTTAAGATTATCCCTCCGTGCCGTCTTCGTAAAACCTTAAGAGGACAATTAAGGCAGCACACAGCAGCCCCCGAAAAAAGATTACGGTTTATTTCTCATCAAAATGGTGTAAATGGCTATGTGCGACCCTTTGCTCCTCGATCCAGTTTCGTCCTTTTTTTTGGCCATGTTTCGTGTGTGTTGTAGTTCTTGGCAAATGCAGTTTATTGTTATCTCTCCCGAGGGTATCCTTGGGTTTTTCGGACTTTTCTCAAATACGTGTGTGTAGCATCCTTCGCCAAGGATATTGTAATAATAATTATTCGTATTATCCTTTTGGAGCCACAAAAAAAAAAAACAAAAACGAATGCAATCCTCTTGACAGCTGATATTCACATTAAACGTCGGTCTGTCGTCGGCGGTGGGTTTTTATGATTGCCTCCCACCGAATGGCCATTGCATTAGATTTGATAGTTGGCAGCTGTTTAATATTTCAATCGTCCTGTGCTTAGGACATTTTCACTTCCTCACCTTTGATATTCTCTGGAGCCGAAGTCGAAGCCAGAAGGTCAATTTCAGTGGTGTAAAAGTTGACGAGGACCACTTTTGGGTGGACGACGACTGATGACGATGATGACGATGAAATATTGAAGTTTTATGAGGCCATTAAATTATTCAAAGGACACAACATCGTATGGTTATGTTGGTCCAATTAAGGTAATTAGTAATTTTGGTCCTAGATGAACGGTTCGGATGGTGGGCTAGAATGTTTAGCATATGGACGGTGAGGTGTTTTGTATTCAGAATAATCCTTGCCGTATCGATTTTGCTGTTGTTTTTGGTGGACAATAAGAATTCGAGGGCGAGAAGGGTTTTTGTTGAAATATTAACAGAGCTTATCATTACCCTAATTGGAGTTCTGGGAATGCCAGTTATCAGCAGAGAAAGCTGAAAGTTTATCGCCGGTGCAAATTGTCCGTAATTGTCGTACGTGCTTGAGTCGGTGGCCAATATATGTATATGTAGAATGTATTGTGAATTCTGATATTAAATATGACAAGCTTTTCCTGGTGCTTGCAACATACGAAAGGCTTGCTCAGGAGATGCACATTTACATCCACTTTCACGGATAAGTTTTGTCTTAGTCTGCTAGACTTCTTCGAACTGCTCATGGATCGATCTACTATGATCCTAATCTTCTAGATACAGTTGACAGAGATCAGAAGAAAACTTTGCGTAGTTTCTTGCGGTGATGATTTAGTGTTCTGTCGGGAAATTTGTTAAGATATTTGGATCTCTTCTACCAGGAGAGAGAGTTCTTGGCCTCACGAAAGCTCCTGGTTAGGTTCGATTAGAAAATTGATTCAGTTTAGGTGTGGCTTATGGGTAACCCATCCACTTCGTAGCCTTCAACACTTTTGCGACCGGGAACCTAGACTATTGTTACTTTGCTGTAAGTAGCTAGCTGCTTCAAGATGGTAAAAAGGTTCAGGCAATCGAAAAGTTACAACAAAATGAGTAAAGGGATTTTATAGTAACTGGACTCCAAATTGGAGCTCGGCAGTACCCGAGCTAGGGTCATTGGTGCCAAATTCTAACATGCGGCAGCGCTTGGAAAGTCGCTAAGTATCCTTCAAACAGAGATTCATGCAATTCAACGATGTGCATTAAAAAAATTAGGGGAACTTGAACTCGCGCTTATATTTTCGACCATTAAGGGCTCGAAAAAGGCGTAAGATACTACAACGTTACCGCGGGAGTCCCACAGGGATGGGTCCTTGGTTCTTTCCTGTGGAACATAACGTATAGCAGTGTTCTATAACTGACGCCGCCACGGGAATTAAGGTGATCGGCCTTTGCTAACGATATGGTTAGCGTGGCTAAACACATCCATGAAATAGGGTCCGCCACGTATAAGGCAGTCACCAGAATCAAAAATTTGGGACAGTCTACTGGCCTAGAACTAGGTAACTACAAGATCAAGGCTGTCCTAATAAACAGCCGAAAGACTATGGAATACGCAAGTTT